>QEPC01014298.1:416788-436951 GCA_003113815.1 Sphenodon punctatus
CCTGGGGGTCCAGGGCCCTGGAGCTCGTGTCTACCAGGGGGGCAGTGAGGGGAGGGGGTACCTCAGCCCGTTCCCTGCCCTGGACCACAGCACTCCCGACGAGCCGTGGGGCGACTATGGACCCCTTCATATGCAGGATGCAGTCCAGGGCATCGTAGAATGGGGCGGTCCGGGCTCCATGTCTGGACCGCCTATTGCTGTCCCGAATGGCCTTGTACCCCCTCTTCAGCTCCTTGGCCTTTGAGCGGCACTGTGTCGCTGTGCGCTGATGCCCCGCCGCCTCCAGGTCCCTCACTACGTCTTGGTAGACATGCTCATTGCGCTGGTTGAGCATGAGCGCCAGCTGGTACTCCAGGGTCCCCCATATCCTTATGAAGTCCCGGGTCTCCTGGAGCCCCCACTGGCCCCCTCTGTGGTACGTCTTTCTCCCTCTTCTCCACTGTGTTTCGTCCTCCTCCTCTGCCTCTGCCTCCACCCAGGCTGGGCCGGTGTCCTCTGGGGGCTCGTCCACCCGGGCGCGCTTCCGTGTCTGCGGGAGGCAAGGGGTGGCGGGCTTAGGGTTGGGTGCATGTCCTGGCCCCTCGTGGGGCGCCCCTTTCCCCTCCTCCCTGGCAGGAGCCCGGGCTGATACCCCTGCTCCCCTATCCTTGTTTCCCCTTACCCGTTTCCTGGGTGCCTCCTCCGCCCCCGTTCCGGCTGATGTCCCCGGGGCGTCGTGTCCCGGCTGCTGTGGGTGTTGTCCCTGCACCTCCTCCATCGTCAGCACGACTCCCGGCTCCCCCTCCTCCACCTGCGCTCCCTCCATCGCTGCCACTGCCTCCTCCTCCTCCTCTACCCTCGCTTTCTCGCCCACCGCTCTCTTCCGCCTCCCTCCTCGCTCCATCCCGCCACGCTTCCCTGCTTCAGATTTCCCTTTAAATGTCCCTCTGGTGGTTGTGTTGTTGCTGGTTGCCTGGCAGCGACGCTGCATGCATTGTCCACGGCTGGGGATCATTTTCTTTGGTTCCGCCTGGGGATTGGCATCCAGACGTTACTTTTTGTTGCTTCCCAGTGGGAATCTCTTTGACCACGCTTCCCAAGATTTTGCACCGGGGAGCCTGGGAAACGTGGTTGATATTGACCCCATGTGGGTATTGAGCGTGGTGAACATCTGGCGGCTGCCTAACAGACGTCCAGGGCTCTTTGGTCCCGCCGCAGGATTGAGCGTGGTTCACTGTGGTTGAGCGTGATCTTGTAACGTCTGAAAACACCCAATGTTTCCCCCAGTCCCCAGAACACACTGTTTGTACTGCAACAGTATAACAAACCTACTAGATCCGCATTTCAGACAGCTGCACCTGAGGGTCATGGTACCAAACTTTTATAAACTTTAAAACCTCTTTAACTTTAATACATTTCTAATTCTGGTAGCGCTGTTAACTTTTTTGCTATATATTTTGCTTTAAGTGATTTTGAATTAACAAAGTTAATTGACAAGTCAATGTTTATAGTTAATTATTTCTATTGACATGTATTATTTCACATTGTTGTTTTTTATATTTTTATAGTGATTTTGTACTTTAAAATATTAGGTTTTTGGCTTTTAGCCCAATTTAGATTGTTTTGTGTTGGTCTGGGAACAGATTGATAATCTGAACTCATAACATCTTATTTGTCTCAAATATGTCTATGGACAAATTAATTTGAGTTTTTAATTTTACGCCTTATATTATAGACTGAAAAATTGTATATTTTGATTTTTCTATTTTACCTTTTGTATTTGCGATAACCAAAGGTTAAGCATATTAATAAGTATGATATGATGACAGCTGCACCTGCTCTCTTGCTCCAAGACTCTTAAACATGTTAATATCCATGCTGCTGGTACTCCCTCAACAAATCTTTGTGGAGGAGCACTGCTCACATATTACCCAACCAGCCGTAATCTTACAGACTGGGGATATCACTAGGGCAGGACACAGCCAGGTTAGTCCTGCCTCCCTGATATTCTAATTGCAATATTTAACTGAGTCTGACCCTGATTGTTATAATCTGGACACACACTGCCAGTAGCCTCTGCTGTCCACATTCTTCCTGTTCTCCCCAACCCGAATGAAAGCACATAGGGAAAACAGGGGAAAGCAAACTGCCCCCAGTTCCCTCTGCTTCCCGAGCTTGAATGTTGCCCCCAACCTTATATCCCGCCCCTTCTGCTAAAGCAGCTCGGGGAAGCTAACAAAATGGAAAATATACCAATAAAATATCCTAAAATAAATAATAAACACAATATATAATAAATAATAAAACATCATTAAATGGAGGCAACAAACCCCAGACCCCTTCCCACCCCTCACCCGTCTCCCTCACCAAAAGCCTGGTGAAACAGCTCTCCTCGAAAGGAGGAGAGGTCCGGGGCCACCTGGGCCTCCACTGGGAGGGAATTTCACAGCCTTGGTGTGGCCACCGAGAACGCCTTCTCCATCATCGCCACCCGTGATACCCAGGGGACTTCGAGAAGGGCACTCCCAGTCGACCACAGGGGTTGATTCAGAGCCCAGGGAGAAAGGTGGTCCTGGAGATAGATAGGACCTAGGCCATATAAGGCTTTATAAGAAAGCATCAACACCTTGAATCGGGCTCAGAAGACTATAAATAGCCAGTGCAGTGAACGGAGCACCGGTGTAATGTACTCCCGGTGACCCGTCCCTGTGAGGAGACAGGTCGCCACATTCTGCACCAGCAGCAATCTCTGGACCGTCACCAAGGACAACCCCATGTAAAGCACGTTACAATAGTCCAGTCCTGAGGTGATGACTGCGTGGATGATAGTGGCCAGGTCAGAGTCTGAGACAAACAGCCGAAGCCATCACACCAGATGTAACTGGTGAAATGCAGTCTTTGTCACAGCCTCCACCTGGTCATCCAGGTGGAGTCGGGAATCGAGGAGCACACCCAGACTATGAACCTGAGGAACCAATGGGGGGAAAACTCCATCAATGATGGGGGATGCCAACCCCACCACCTTCCCCACTGACATCACCTCCATATTGTCAAGATTCAGCTTCAGTTGGCTTCCCCTCATCCAGTCCCCTACAGCCACCAAATACTGGGTAAGCACCGAGACTGCCAGGTCTGGGTCGGATGAAAAATGAGAGGTAGATATGGGTGTCATCAGAATACTGATGACACCAAACACCAAACCTTCTCACGACCTTGCCCAGCGGCTGCATATACGTGTTGAATGGGAGAGGGGACAGAATAGAACCTTGCAGGACTCCACAGGATGGGGACTGTTTTTCATCTCCCCGAGACCTGAGTACCACTCACTGAATTCTTCCGGCCAGGAAAGAGTGGAACTATTCAAGAACAGTCCCGCCCACTCAGGCACTGTCCCGCAAGTGGGTCACCAAAATCTCATGGTCAACAGTATCAAAGGCATCGGACAGATGACCGACCCTGGTCGACTCGAGGCGGTTTACAAAACATTTAAAATATAAAATACAATAAATGAAATAACATAATACACAGAGGAAATACATAATTAATAACAGTTCCATCAACACATATAAATACATTAGCCACAGGGCAGAAAAATACATCACCATATTCCCATGTCCACACCACTCTATACCCCCCCCCCCAGACCTCTCTCTCACCAAGGTACCATTCCACCCCTCCCCAAACGTCTTGTACCCCTCCTCTCACCAGGGGTACCAAGACTCCCTACTTTGCAGATTTTATCTGCAAAGTAATCAATGAACATGTCACAGAGGGAACTGGAAGATTCCAGTTCCAGGTGGAGGGAGGCCAGACTGACCAGCCCGCTCACAACCCGGAAAAGCTCTGCTGGACGGGACTTTGTGAATGGTATGAGGGCAGCAAGGAACTCCTTCTTTGCTGCCCACATGGCCACAACATAAGCTCATAAACTAGCTCTATGATGCAATCTATCGGTTTCAGCATGAGAACAGTGTCACTGTCGCTAGAACTGCCTCCCTTCTTGCTTCAGCTGCTCCAGTGCCTCAGTAAACCAAGAAGGCTTGCGATGCTGTCACTTAGGGAATGGAAGCCTAGGAGCCATCCGGTCAATGGCCTCAGTCAGCAAGGTGTTCTTTGGAAAAAGCATCAACCGAGCGGTCATCAAGATCAGAGGGTAACTCCTCTACAACCCCTCAGGTTCCACTAGTCTCCTGGGGTGAACCAACTGAACTGGTTCCGCATCTTTCTGGGGGACACATGCTCAGGGAGACTGGTATGTAGGAGGTAATGATCTGTCCATGACAAGGGCACTGCTGACACCTCCCCCATCAATGGATCCCCCACCTCAAGGCCGGTGCAAAAAATCAGGTCCAGAGTATGCCCTCCCATCATGCGTTGGGCCAATGACCATTTGAGGCAGAATCATGGTTGCCATGGTAGCCATGAACTCATGCTCTGCCCCTCCCAGGATGGCATTGATGTGAATATTGAAATCCCCCAAGACTACTGTCTTTGGAGATTGCAATACCACCTCCGAAACCAGCTCTGCTAGAGCATGCAGGGATGCTGTCATACAGGTAGGTGCACGGTATACCAACAGCACACCCAATCCATCCCCCACCAAATCAGTCACAAGATGGAAGCCCTCAATACCTGACAGAAGTTGCACTGGGTACCTCCTAATGGACCACGAGTCCTGAAAAACAATGGCTACACTACCCCTGCCCCCTGTCCCTCTGACCATGGCTGATGCTGCACGGAGTACCCAGCTGAATAAGGTCAGCCAAAACAGGCCCTAACTCAGTGTCCAGCCAGGTCTCCGTAATACACGAGGTCGGCTGCATGGTCCAGGATCAATTCCTGGACATTTGTTGCCTTGTTAACCACCGATCTCGCTTTTAACAGCATCAGCTTCAGGCCAGGGGCCCTCTGATCATGATCCACCACATCATCTGGCTTGGGGGCAGTGAGGGGCACAGGCAGCACCAAGTGCCTGTCCCATCTCACAGGGTGAACAGTCCCATTAAAGGGACCATACTTCCCCTGCCCCATCACAACTCCAATGGCTGCAGTCCCTCTCCCCAGAGGGCCCCCTCCCCAGACCCCCCTCACCCCGGCTGTCCCACCTGGGCAGCGAGGGAGACCCCCACCCCCAATCCCTCCATATCCCCTGCTGTCACTGGGCAATGTCCAAAAAAACCACTTTGAGGGTCAGCCGTTCTGAGTTGCCTGTGTGCAAGTGTAGCGGGATAAAAATATAAGTAAATAAATAAATAAAAAATAAATATACCCCCTGTCACTGGGGGAAAAAAACCCTCTCTTCCCTAGCCCAGGCCCATCCCCCCCCCAAATACCCCATGCCCCCCGCTCTCACTGGGCAGCATATTAAAAAAAACCTTGAAGGTAATAACCCCCCCTCTCACCAGGGAAAAAGACCCTCCCCTCCCTATCCCAGTCCCACCCACCCCTTCTCACTGGGGACAGGAATAATAACCATTAAAAACCCACCACCGGGACGCTAGTGTGCATGTCCGAGGGGTAACGGGACACCGTTCACGCTCCGCCCAAGCTGGGTGCTTTAACAGCCTAAAAGTGGATAAATAGATGACAAAAACCTAAGCATACAATAGAACAGTGAGCGCAGAGACCTAAGGATTAAAATGAGCCGACAAGCTAAAAGAACAGAGCGGCAATCAATTAAAAGATTCTGCAAGGTCCATTCACAAAAGCAGAAAGCTGAGACTGACGCGGGGCCCAACATGGCGGCTGCCTTCACAGAAGAGTCGAAGGGAGAGGCGAATCAGTTAGCAACACTTACAGCACTACTCAAAATGATCAAAAAAGACCTGGATGACGCACGAAAGGAACGTGTCAGCTTAAAAGAGGACATGGGATTCCTCAAAAGATCTTTTGAAGATATGTCTAAGTGAATGGACAGTATCACGGCAAGAATGGAACAGGTGGAGGGGCAAATAAGTGCCCCCGAGGATTCAGATCTGAGAGCTGTGGATCAGATCCAACACTACAAACCTCGGTATCGCGGCTTACTGCAAAATGTGAAGTTCTGGAAAACAGGAGCCGGAGGTCCAACCTCTGCTTCCTGGGGATTAAGGAGGGTGCTGAACACCCTGATGCTAGGGTGTTTGTTAAACAGCTGCTGACTGAGTGGTTCCCCTCCGAAATACAGATTCAAAATGCCATTGTGGAGAGAGGACACAGAACACTAAGAGCTAAACCGAATGAGGGAGATCCGCTGCGTGCCCTGAGAGTGAAATATTTGTCGGACCAAGATAAGGGAAAAATCTCTAGGCTTGCCAGAAGTAACCCTCACTTAACATACAAAGGGGACAGTATCAAAATTGACTCTGACCTCTCACCGGAGACCCAATGGCGGTGCCGTGAATGGCACAGATACATGGACTTGCTTAAAAAGAAAGGTTTGAGACCCCCTGGCTTTCACTACGGTGGCAGGAAAAGAGTGTTCTCAGATGTGGAGACCTTTCAAAAATGTCTGCGTGCTAATCCAGCACTGGGGGAAGAAGTCGCTGTGGCAGAGGAGGGATAAACACCTATCACTCGATGGATGGACTGCATTATAATACAAATATCTTGGTATCGCAATTATGTTAAGATTGATCACTTTTATGTTAGGTGTAGGTTGGTTATATAAATGGGTTACAATAATTAAGAAAAAGGAAAAAAGATGACAGGCTGTAGTTTTAAAAGAGAGGTAAAACCTCTGGATATAGTTGGCTCAGTAAAGGCAGGGGTGAGGGACCCTGCTCTCATTGACAGTGTCACTTGCTCCGGGAACAGCGGGTACTATCAAATATGGGGGAGGGAAAAGGGAGGGCGTGGGTAGGGGAAGGGAAACTCAAAGAAGAGGCACATGGTTTTATGTTAATGGTTTTTACTGGGTCTGCGAGATTTTGTATAATGTGAACAATGGGTATTTTCAGACGTTACGAGATCACGGTGAACCACGGTGAATACCCACCTGTGGTCACCGTGTCTCGAACGTATGTTTGGCGGCCGCCAGATGTTCGCCACGGTGAATACCCACATGGGGTCAATTTGAACCACGCTTCCCGGGCTAGCCGGGGGAATGTCCTGGGAAGCGTGGTCAAACGGACCCCGGGCAGGGACCAACAAAAAGTAATGTCTGGCCGCTCTCCACGGCCCAAGATCACCGGTGGGATCCCGGGCCGTGGCGCATTCAGCCGGACGCGGCGGCTGCATTGGCCCCGCCGCCCGCCTGTCTCCTCAGAGGGCGGGCGGCGGGGTGCGTGGAGGGGGCGGGGCCGTGCGGCCGCATGTTGCGCCACGCGGCCCCGCCCCCTCCCACATTCCCCGCCGGGATCCCCCCGGCACGTCTGATATGGCGTGACGGGGTGACCCCGGCGGGGAATGAAAGGGTTGTTTTCGGTACGGGGCCAAGCGGCCCCGTAACGTCTGAAAATACCCAATGTGGCAGGTGTGCTATAGAGGAAAGGGGGTTTACAACTTTGTACTATAAAAGAGTTTAGGCTGAGGGAATTATTACTCAAGGGAAACAGGATGATGGGGACTAGATAAACATTGAAGAACATTTCCCTGAATGTCAGAGGGCTGAATATCCCACTAAAGAGAAGTAGACTGCTCTATTTTTTGAAACAAAATGGAGCAGATGTGTTCTACCTACAAGAAACGCATCTACTACTCCAAGACACAAAAGACTAAAGCATAAATACATCTAAAAAATTTATTTTGCTTGTGCTAAGAAGAAGAAGGTGGGAGTAGCTATAGGTTTCTCCCACAAGACCACATTTGAATGTAAGAAACAAGTAGTAGTACATGTTTATTACGGCCAAAGACCATATAGCAAAAAATACAAATAAGACATAGACAGAGGACAAGGCCACTACACAAACAGAACAAAAAATGGCACAATTGCAAGATATAATAAAATTAAATAAAAATGCTCGGGACAAGGATACAAGTAAGAGATTTAGACACTTGATATTAATAGGAGAGTTAGAGAGGAAAAAGTCACCTCGGTTAATACTTATTTATTTTTATTTATTTATTTTATTTTACAAATTTATACCCCGCCCCTCCTGCAACGCAGCTCGGGGCGGCTTCCAGCAATAAAACAATAAAATACATTTAAAACAATTAAATATTAAATATTAAAAATTAAAACAGGGCTAGACAGGTAAAAACAAATGGGTACTTATGCACCTAATGGAAATTCTCTGGACTTTAAAAAAAAATTGGTTTATAAGATAAAGGAGGTAAAAGAAGGTAACCTTTCCCCCTTTCCTTAAAAGATAGATCCTCATCACAGTCCTTAGAGAAATGGCAATAAGTTGCCGTCAAACTATTTAAAGATCTTTGAGTGGTTGACATCAGTAGGAGTCTTGAGCCGGATCACCGCCAATATACTTTCTTTTCCACCAGACATGGCACATACACAAAAATAAACCATACCTTGGTGGATAAAAATCTGATTAACAGATGTAATAACCATTTGACTATTACAGTTGCAATGTCTGACCATAATGTCATCAGTATAGACATTGCAGGTGAGGTGAATAACCCCCCAAAAGCAAAATACACATGGGCCCTTCCCAGGAAATTGCTTCAAAACAATATAATTCGGGAGAGAATACAAGAATCCTTGATGGAAACCTAAAATTTAATGATACACCAGATACCTCCATACAAATATTATGGGAAGCGGCAAAGGCAGTACTGAGAGGGGAATTTATTGCAGCAGAAGCACAAGATAGAAAGGAGAAAGCCTTGGCACTGAAAGAACTATATAGCCAATTAAGTGACCTGCAACTCAAAGATAAAAAGAACCCCAAAATTAGAAGACAAATTCTAAACGTCAGGGGAGAAATTAACCTGATTGAGACTGAAAAATCAGCAGCTCAATTACACAAATCTAGAGCTATGTTCTATGACAAAAGTAATAAATGCAAAAGACTTCTAGCGAATATGGTTAAACAAAAAATAAATAAAGCAAAAATATAAGCTAAAAAAAATTCTGAAGGGAAGTTGACCACAGCACAGACAGAGATAGTAGAAAGTTTGAATAAATACTATAAAGGATTGTATGAATCACAAAAACCAGCAGCAGATGAAATAAAATCCTTCTTGCAAACAATCAAGATACCCAGATTATGCAGGGAACACAGAGGGTGATTTCAGAAGTGACGTGGTGAATGTCCACCACAGTCAACCTCAGTCAAACACGGAGGGTGGTGAAAGCGCCGTGCATTTCTGGGTGATTTCAGACATGACGAGATCACGCTGAACCACAGTGAACCATGGTGAACCCCGCGGCGGGGCCAAGGCGGCGTGAACGTCTGTTCGCGGCCGCCAGATGTTCACCACGCTGAACACCCGCGCGGGGCCAATTCCAACCACGCTTCCCGGGCTAGCCGAACCAATTCCCGTGGACGTGTGGTGAACGATATCCCCACCCGTGATCAACGAAAAGTCACGTCTGGCCGCTCGCCACAGCCCGGGATCACCGGCGGGATCCCGGGCCGTGGCACGTTCGGCCAGACGCAGCGGTCTCATTGGCCCCACCGCCCGCCCGTCTCCCCGGAGGGCGGGCGGCAGGAGCGTGGAGGGGCCGTGCGGCCGCACGTTGCACCGCGTGGCCCCGCCCCCTCCCAAATTCCCTGCCGGGATCCCCCCGGCACGTCTGTTGCGGCGTGCCGGGGTGACCCCAGCGGGGAATTAACAGGGTGATTTCGGTACGGGGCCAATGGGCCCCGTTACGTCTGAAATCACCCTGTTTGCTCACATCCAGATGTTCACCACAGTCAAACGCGGCCCAGGGTGAAGCTAACCACGCTTCGTGAGGTCAGGGCGGGAGGAAGTCCAGAAGTGTGGTGAATGGTCACCACGGCAGGGGTGAATGAAAAGTAACTTCTGAACGGAAACCCGCAGCTGCGGTGGAAGGAATTAACCCCAGCCGAGGTGCATTCTGGGGCTCGAACCGCGGTCCACGTCTCCACTGCATGTCTGTTGTGTTCCCCCGGCCCATGTTCTCTCTGATTGCCCCCGGGCGGTGGTCATGATCCTGTCACTTCTGTTGGGGCCGCACGTGTCACCACAGCCCGCAGTGAATCCGTTCACACCGGGGTGGGATTCACTGTGAATTGGAACGCGTCACTTCTGAAATCACCCAGAGATGCCTTGAACATAGCCATAAATATAGAGGAGGTGGAAGAAACTATCAAATCTTTTACTAAAGGTAAAGCAGCTGGACTGGACGGGTACCCAATTGAATTTTACCAGGCATTCAGAGAACTGTTGGCACCAACACTTTGCAGAGTGTATAATAACATTCTGATTACTGGCATCATGCCACCGTCATTTTATAATACCAGTGTGGCACTCTGTCTCAAAAGTGGTCGTCTGGCTGAGGAATGTGCAAGCTATTGCCCGATTTCTTTACTTAACACCGACTTTAAAGTATTTTCTAAAATTTTAGCAACTAGACTGAATAGGTGCATATATACAATAATAGATCCAGACCAGGTCAGATTTATGCCATTAAGGCTGGGGACTGACAATGTGTGTAAGGGAGTTAATTTAATGCATCTTATAAATGAAACAGATATGGAAGCGATGGTGATCTCAATGGATGCGAAGAAGGCCTTTGATTGCATTGAATGCTCTTTCTTATTCAACACCATGGAAGCGATGGGCTTTGAGGGGAATTTTCTTAAATGGGTCAAGGCAATATACCAAAAGCCTATGTCGCAACTAATAATAAATGGCGAACTTTCAACTCCACTAGAGTTACATAGAGGCACTCGTCAGGAGTGCCCCCTTTCGCCATTGCTTTTCAACATAGCACTCGAGCCTCTAGCAATAGCTATCAGACAGGAAGAAGCAATTCAGGGGATACAGATTGACAAAGTTAGTCACAAGCTTGCATTATACGCAGATGATATGTTGGTATTCCTTATGAAACTGGAAACGTCTATCCCCAAGCTTACGCAATTGATCACAAATTTTGGGTCTTTATTGGGATATAAGATCACCTTGCATAAATCCTCCGCCATGCTATATGCTCAGATGAAGGATAGATATGCTAGGTTGTCTACCATCTCCCCATTCAAATTGGAAACGGAGAAAATTAAATATCTGGGTATTAACTTGACAAAATAAGGGGAAAACCTTTACATAGGAAACTTCCCTAAGATGCTAGATGACAATGGAGGGATGATGGATACCTGAGCTTCACTCACGTGCTCATGGGTGGGGAGGATTAATTTACTTAAAATGATAATCATACCCAAACTGTAATATAAACGACTAGTATTACCGATAGGGATCCCTTTATCGTTTTTCAAGAATGTTGAAACAAAAATAAAAAAGTGGATATGGCATAATAAAAGACCCCGCACGAATCACTATAATTTAAAAGTAACCAAGACAAGGAGTGGTATTAATATGCTGAATATTGGGTGCTATTATAAAGTATCTGTGCTAAGAGCTACCAGATACTGGTATCAAGCCTTGGTTAACACCAAATGGTAGCTATAGAAAAATACCTGTTACGGGTGGGAAATTTCCAGAAAACACTGGTTAATTTGGTTGTCCCGGATCGGGACACCTTGGAAAAACATCCCTTCGCTGTGAGTCATGGACACACAGGGTGATTTCAGACGAGACGGGGCGGCATTCGCCCCGTCCCAGAATCATCCTTCTGATTCCCCGCCGGAATCAGCCTGTCACGTCCAACAGAATCGGGGAGGGGGCGGGGCTGCGTGGCGCAACGTATGGCCACATGGCCCCCCCCCACGCTCCCCCACCGCCCACCTCCTGGGGAGACGGGCGGGCGCCGCGGCCAATGCGGCCGCAGTGCCCGCCCGAATTGACCACAGCCTGGAATCCTGCTGGGGATTCCAGGCCGTGGTTGCCATCCAGACGAGACGGGCCCCTTCATCGCAGCGGGGAATCACATTCACCATGCAATCGGTGCCGGCCCCGCCAGTTATTAATTATTATTATTATTATTATTATTATTATTAACAAACATTTATATACCGCCAACAGTGTACCTGGCACTTTACAAAGTAATAAAATAGACACGGTCCCTGCCCCTAGGGCTTACAATCTGAGAGACAGGAGCTGGGGGAGAGACTTAGGAAGGGGAACAGAGGGAGAGACAAGGGGTCTAACATTCATGAAGATGCGAGGTCTCAAGTGCACGTACTTGGCTTGGTTACGATGAGAATGACAGCAGGCAGGTCCATGTTGCAAGGATAAGGGTAAACCGATCGTAGGTATAGGAATAGTGGCTCAGCAGGATAAAGAGTCAGACAGAGCAGAGCGAAAGAGGTGAGTTTTAAGGAGAGATTTGAAGGTATGAAGGGAGGGGGCAAGGCGGATGTGGACAGGGAGGGAGTTCCAGGCATGGGGGGCAGCAAGTGAGAAGGGACGAAGGCGCTTAGGGGAGCAGGGAAGGCGTGGAAGGGTGAGAGAAGGGACAGAGGAGGAGCGAAGTGCACGGGCTGGAGTATGGAGGGCGATAAGTGCAGAGAGGTAGGGGGGAGCAAGGTTGTGAAGAGCTTTATAGGTGAAGACTAGGAGCTTGTGCAGGATTCGTTCAGGAAGGGGAAGCCAGTGAAGCGAAGAGAGGAGGGGCTGCACATGGTCGAAGCGACTGGCGAGGTAGATGACCCTGGCAGCAGAGTTTTGGACAGAGATGAGGTTCCGCCGATGGCGTGGTGAATGTGATTCCCCGCCATGATTGAGCATGGTTAACATCTGGGGGGAACTTCCAGTTCCCCAACAGACGTTCCGAGGCCATTCCCCACCACAGGGTATTGACTGTGGTTGAGCGTGATCTCGTAACGTCTGAAAATACCCATATATGCAACAAAACAGAAATAGGCAGAGAACTCTCCCCTTTAATACCTATACTCAACACGGCTTTGATTCATTGTCTAGGAGCAAGAACGTTAATCAAGGCTCTGAACAAAAAGGATATACGCTTAGCGAGAGATCTATTCGTGGGCGATAAATGTAAAACACAACCTGAGCTAGAACGTGTAATTCAGAGCCCAATTAATTTTTTACAATATAAGTAACTATGTACCTTCTTTGCCCGTTCCAAAAAAAAAGTGTGAATGTTTTAAAAGGCCAGTAAAAGCAATAGAAGCTATAATATTGACGAAAGCTAAGACCAGAGGGCTCTTATCACAAATTTACATAGAACTTAACAATATTCTGTTTACCCCCAGAAATAAATACATTGACAAATGGTCATAAGAAGTGCCACACTGGGTCAGACCAACAGTTCATCGAGCCCAGAATCCTGCCTCCGACAGTGGCCAGTCACAGGGCCCTGGGAGAAGACCCAACAGGTCACCATGCTGTCCATTCCCTGTGAGTCATCTCCAAGCTCCCAACAGTAAAGGGTTTTGTTCCCCAATCCTATCTGGCTAATAGCTGCTAATGGACCTATCTTCCAGATACTTGTCTAAACCTCTTTTAAAGTCAGCTATACTGCTGGCCTTGACCACCTCCCCTGGCAGTAAATTCCACAATAGTCAGTTGATTGCAATAGTGAGTTTAATGATCAGGACAAAACACAGATATGGGAGCATATGAATAATTGCTCAAGGTCAATGGCAATAATCGAAACACAATTAAAGACAACAATGCGACTATACTTTACATCAGCTTGAATAGCTAAATGCGCACATAAAATGTCAAACCTCTGTTGGAAGAACTGTGGAGAAGTGGGTGATATTATGCATTGTCTCTGGTCATGCCCTAAGCTGAAACCCTTTTGGAGCAGTATATGGAAGCTCTCTAGACATATAACGGGTCTGGCTCTTCCTTTTGATCTGAAAATTACGATTTCAGGAATATACCCTAGGATACCTTTGATGGCTAGGCATAAGACCACCTGTAAACATATATTCTCTGCGGCACTAAATGTAATTGCCAGAAAATGGAAGAGTGCCGGGACCCCAACAGTTAGAGAATGGACTCAGAGGATCTGGTATATTATGTCTATGGGAAAAGGTATTGCTGAGGCTAAAGGTGAACTTGAAGATTTCTATAATGACTGGGCTGAATGCTTTGAGCGGATGAAGTCTTCTTCAGATACTGATATGATTATGGACCCTGTATGGATTAATTGCATTTACTGAAATATTGAGGTTCACGAAGATTACCACGGTTTTCTTATAATTTGGATTTCTGTGTCTTTCACCCTGGGGGGAAGGTGGGTAGTATGGGTCAGGGAGGGGAAAGTTTCAGGGTTAGGGTGGGATGGGAAAAGGGTCGAAACAGGTGCATTAGTTACAGATTCTGTGATGTTGGGATATACAATGTTATGTTTGCTGAATCCTCGCTGTATCACCAAACCTTTTGTGTATTTTTTTGGGAAAAAATAAACATAATAATAATTTTAAAAACCACCACCAACCAAAACAAAACATATAACCTCCCCCTACCAACTTTCGCCAACAAATCACCGCCCTCCTAGGTCAAAACACCTATGCCCCGTACGTCCCTAACCTATCATATTCCAGCAACAAGCAACACCCAGAGCTAAAATCCACATGAAACAATAACCCAGCAGAACCTCCCTCCCACCCCCAAGCCCTACCAAGGGCCATGCCCGGCGCTTAGGTGCGTGGCCTATGGTGTGCACCTGTGGCGCTGCCGGCAGGTGCACTGACTTTCAAGACTCTCCCCCATCACTGGAAACTGTTGGGAGGGATTCCTGGCCCCATCCCCTCTCCCCCTACCACAGGGAGAGGGGAGATGGCAACAGGGGCCCAGGGAATCCCCTTTCCCACAGCTGAGTTCCTTGCCTGGTGGGGCTCCTGGGGGCCCAGTCCGTGGCCAGCAGCCCTAAATGAAAATGAGGGTGAGCCCGGCTTTACTGCTTACATGGTGCAGAAGTTGCATTTTCAATGCTTTTTGGAGCATGACTGAATTTGTAAAACCCTTAACTCCTTTCTTAAACCAAAGGTTTTTTGATCTAAGAATTTATCTGTGTTTTTTTTAAAAGGACACTGCACTAAATTCCTCCGACTGCTGCCACAGTACCAACCTTAGTTTGATTGACAGCCAAGCAGCCAGCCAGTGAGTTTCCCTTTCACCCAAACTTTGCTCCCAGGTTAAAAAAAAGTCCTGCTGGTGAAACTGACAACATCTTCAATTTCAACATCAAGTAGGGGGCGGGGGAAGGAAATGAAGGGGGATATAAGCTTTGCAGAGCCCTCATTATTGTGTTTCCCTTGTAGCTCTGAGCTTTCTCAGTTATGGTCCAGAAGAAATTCTGTGCAACTCATGTACAATTACTCAATGCATGTAACCACATATAGGGTGTTTGTAATGTGATGACAGCATGGTTTAACTCGCTTTACTGCAGGTAAAACTGGGTACCACCTTCATGTTAGAAAATGGCTGCCAGATGTTGGCATGGTCTGGCTCCCGACTGTGGTAGGGACTAGTCCGGGCTGTGACACAGGGATATCCTAAAGTCACAGCCTGGGCTAGCCCCCACCATGGTTGGGAAATGGCCGCTGGACCCGGTGTAAAGCAGGCTATCGTGTCTGATTGCCCACTTTACTTACTGCATTCTGGAGTAGGGACAGGACTGGGCACCATGGTGACCATCATTGGCCACCCGTCACCCATGCGTCGGGCCGCTCCATGCGGTGCAGGGGCAGAGCTGGGTGGATGCATGCCTGTGCATCTCCTCACCCCCTCTCCGACACAGCTGCCATCACTTCGGTTAGGTGTCTTGGGTGATTCCTGGCTGGAGTGATGGCTCCCACAACTGCCCAAAGCAGTTTGTTGCGGTGGCAGGAGCCGTCATGTTAGAAAACAGTGAACACCCATAGTCTCTCTCCTGACTCCCTCCCTTCTCGCAGTGAGTTTCCCTGTCAGCCCCAGCGTTGACAGTTTCACCTGAGGGTGGGGGGAAGTGGTGGAGAGGGAGATTGCTTTGAAGACCCCTCCTTTTGGAAAGTTTGCCTTGCAGTCCCGAGCTTTGTCAATTTCACCAGAGGGTTTAGTTCAAAACTGGGAGCCGTAGCCTTGTCAGTTTCACCTGCTGGGGCGTTTGCTTGGCAACTGGAGTAGCCAGCCAGCGAGTTTCCCTTTCAGACCCAGCTTGGTCACTTTCACCAGTGGCTTTTTTTTCCACCTAAGAGCAGACTTAAATTTCACAGGAAGTTGGAGGAAGGTGGGGGAAATTGCTTTACAGACCCCTCCTCATGGGGGTGTGTGTGTGGTTCCCTTGCAGTCATGATCTTTGTCAGTTACATTCCTAAAGGAATTCTGTACCATTCCTCAGTGTGCCTAACTTCAACGAGTCTCTCTCTCTCGACACTATTCCTGTGCCAGCAGTGGGGGGGTGGGGTGAGGAAGCCATGAAGAGGAAATGGAAAGACGGTGAGGGGGGCTGGGTCCTCGTACCCATCATTCCACACAGCTCCCTGTCATTTCAGCTGCTCCCAGTGTCCAGCCACTCCCAGTGGCTTCATACCTGTTATTCCACCTAAACCCCCATCATTCCAGTCACTCCTGGTTGCATATTGTCTTTCTACCCAGCTGCCTCAGTGTCCTCATATCATCATTCCACCCAGCCTCCCATCCTTCCAGTCACTCTCGGTGTCCTTGTACCCACCATTCCAACCAGCCCCTGCCCTGCCCTGCCCCATCATTCCAGCAGCCATCTCTGGCCTCTTACGTCATTCCACCCAGCTCCCCATCAGCCACTTCTGGAGACCTTCTCTGCCCCCCTCCCAATTCCAGTCACTCCCAATGGCCCATTATTCACCCTGGGCCTCTTGAAAGGGTGACATATACATTTAAATAAATACATATTCTATCCAGCCCCTGGCTATCATGACAGCCACTCCCAGTGTCCTCCTACTTGTCATTACATCCAGCTCTGTGTCATTCCAGCTGCTCTTGGAGCTCTCATATCCATCATTCAACCCACCCACTCCATAATTCTAGATGCTCGGAATGGTCTCCTACCCGTCATTCCACCCAGCTCATCTCCCCGTCTTTCTATTTCCTCCCTGTGGCTTCCTCACATCCCCCCCCCCCCTCCTGGCCTTTTTTCCGTCCTCCCTCCACCCACCATTCTTTTCTTTTCAGATCCTCTCCCACTCGCTTTCTTTTAGTTAAGTATCTGCCATTGTATTGGTTTACTGACCATTAAGGGCTTCTGGCATTCCCAAAGCCCCATTACTTCCAACTGGTATTCCTGTTGCTGCTGCTCTTTCCAATCGGCATTCCTTGTGCCTTGCCAGTAGGAGCTTGCTTGGCAACTGGAGCAGCTAATCAGTGAGTTTCCCTTTCAGCTCCAGCTTGGTCCCATCCATAGCATGCAATAAACCCCCTGGTGTCCATCCAAGATTAGGGTGCAATAAACTCCACTGGCATCTGTACAACAATTGGGTGCAATAAACTCCGCTGACATCTGTACAAGATTAGGGTGCAATAAACACCTGCAGTGAAATGCTATACAACTGCCTGAAATAAATGTAATTCAGGTCTGTACAACAGTAGCACCCATGAAAGCTGATCGCCTCACGTTCCTCACTCTTCCCATTCACCAAAATGGGCATTTCAAAACATCAGAACTGCAAAACTATACAACGGATTTTCAAAAAATAAAAACATGAAATCCATGCAGGGCACACTTGAATTTTTGAGCACTACTAGAGCTTTTAACATTACTCCTAGAACTAAGTCTCGATGAAAAAAAAGTCACAGAGGGGAGAAAATGTCATTCTGCCTCCAAAACCTAAATGTCTGTAACTTGTTTTTCATCCAGTTTGTCTGAAACTTGGAAAGATTTTACCCTTCACCCAAGAGATCCTCCCTATCAAATTTCACAGTGATAGGAAAAAGCATCTGAAACAGTCGCCCCGAGCTGTTTCAGGAGGGGCGGGGTATAAATGTGAGCAAATAAATAAATAAATAAATTTGAAAATGAATAGAATGTTCAGTGGATAATAATCACCCAAAGTCAGCTTCATTTAAAGAACTTGCTCTAACCTCACTGCCTCAGGGTAGATGGTAAAGCTTCCCCAGCACCTCTGGGAAAAGCATCCATTCAAGATTAGGGTGTATTAATTAATGATTGATTATGAATTATTATTATTTATATAGTGAAAGCCATGTACCTGGTGCTTTACAACTGTTGAAATAGGGTCCCTGTCCTGGTGGGCTTACAAACTAAGAAAGACTTGTGAGGGAAGACGAGGGGTGGGAGCAACAGAGGGCCAGACGAGGATCCATTCATGAAGGCATGCAGGTACATGTGCCTGGGGCCTTAGTTACTTGGTCCCTTTTTACACAGGCCACGGCGTGGGTGTGTATGTCAGTGTTCGCACTGGTCCGTGTGCGGTGGGTGGGTGGAGGGTGTAGACGGGCACACACTAACGCACACTGACCCCAGCCAACTCCACTCATCACCCAAACACCGAGCAACCGCCATTTTCGCTGGTTGCTCCATGTGTGGGTGATGGGTGGAGGTGGGTGTGCATGCGTGTTTGCAGGAGTGCGCATTCATGCACCCCCACCTGCTTATTTGCTTGTTGTGAGCCGCCCTGAGCTGCTGTGTCAGTAGGGGCGGGGTTTCAAGATTTTGTATAAAGAAATAAAGAAATAAAAAACAGAAAGAAAATAACGTGAACACACAGCCAGCAGGAATCTTTCATTATTGCTATTTTTGCATGGGACAGAATGTCACGTGGGCAAGCAGCCTGAGTCTGTTCTGAAACCTCCACACTCTGCTTTCCTGTGGGCAAGCTCCTTGGTTTCAGTTTCTTGCTCCTCAATTTTAGAAAGCACCAGAAGACTTATTTATTCTCCACAGGATCCATGGTTCGTTCCCCTTAATGCAGTCTGTCTTCCCACTTTACCTTCCCCTCTTAAATTATTTTAAAATTGCTTTTATATTGTATTTTATAACTGTAAAGCACTTGGAGTGCCATTTAAAGTCAAGGAAATGCTATAAAAATAGAATGTATTAATTATTAATTATTATTATTATAATTACTTGGCTTAGGAAAGCTGGAATCAGGAGGGACTTTATTTTAGGCCAGAACAACCATTCCCCTGTATTGGATAAATATTGTAGCATTCTAAGAACTAGAACTACTTCGTTTTTAATAACAACTACGTGCACCTAGGTGATCAATCTTCCTTGGTCTAGCAGCCCTAGTAAAACAGCTTTTTTTTAACTACACATTAGTGTGATTACTGGAACCCACCAGAACTAGCACTGAACACTGCTAGCACTGAAATGCCCTTAGCACTTGCCTCCAATCCATCCTCACTCCAATTTTTAGGATTAAGCTGTTTCAGTTAACACATGCATCTTTTGCTGTTCTTGCCAGCAGCTGATGCTGACATCTTCAGACCTATGTCCCTTTGCCTTTCTCTGTGTTCTTTTGCACAATTTAACTGAAAATTTACTGACATTTGTACCCACCTTACCACGGGCGGTGGGCCCTCTAGGGTAGCAAGGGCAATTTTCTCCTGGCCCCTCAGGGCTGTCCCGGCCGGCGGCAGTTAACCCCCCCCAAAACCAAACAAAATTGGCCATGTCGACATCGCAGTGAATGTGCGGAGCCACCTTGAAGAACCTTGTTTAGAGAGGCAGAGACCTTCTGAAGGTTTCTGCCTCTCTAAACAAAGTTCTTCGAGGTGGCTCCGCACATTCTGGTGACTCACCCCCCCCCCCGAAGGAAGCCTTCAGGGTCAAAAGCGGGGCGTTCTCCCTTTATGCGGAGTGGGCGGTTACAAGCGCCGTCCATTCTGCATAAAGCGATCCTGCAATGGAACAGTGCCGCAGGGGGCACCCTTTCATTGCAGGGGCCAGGCAAGGGGACAGTTCATACAGGGGCGCCCAACAGAGGTGCCCCCAGTATGAACAAAGAGCTGCGCATGCGTCAGCAACTCCCAGCCCCCTGCACAGGCTGGGTCCCTGCCTGTGCAGGGGGCTGGGAGCTGCTGATGCGCACGCAGCCTCGGGGAGGCTAAGAGCTAGATGCAGAATCACCCTCCCCCCTGGATGCAGGCGGCCGTGCTGAGGACGAGGAGAGGTCAGGACCCAGCCCCACCATGGTTGGTAAGTAAATTGTGGGACCCGGGGTGGGGGGAGTGCGGGCACATGGGGGAGGGAGGAATGGGGGGTACATG
>QEPC01014298.1:453065-469985 GCA_003113815.1 Sphenodon punctatus
GAGAAAAAGATGGAAGTTTCCTTCTCAATCAAAAACAAAAGATAAAGGACATTTTAGAATGCCTAGGCATGACAGAGGCTAATGAAGTGGGGACACCTATGGAAACAAATTTCCTAAGCCAGGAAGGCAACGACGAGCCCCTACCACAGGACAACCAGTACAGAACTGCAATTGGCAAAATGTTGTATGTAGCCACCATCACAAGGCCAGACATCGCCGCTACTGTAGGAATACTAAGCAGAAAAGTAAGTGCACCAACCCAAAAGGACTGGATAGCTGTCAAGAGGATGGCACGGTACCTGAAGGGCGCAATGCATTTAAACTTAAAACTACCAGCAAGCGAGAACCCCAGATTGATGGGATATATGGATGCGGACTGGGCAAGACTGACCGCAAATCTGTGAGTGGAAATGTATTTCTCTATGGAGGCGGAGTAATCAGTTGGACTAGCCAGAAGCAGTCATTAATTGCCCTTTCATCCACAGAAGCAGAATTTATTTCAGCCACTCAAGCATGTCAAGAGGTAGTATGGCTCCACAGACTACTAAAGGACTTTGGAATAGACGAACCAAAGCCAACTGAGATGTATGAGGACAATCAAGCTGCATTCAGTTTACGAAAATGGAAAGGACAAAGCCAAAGTGGAAGCACATCGACACCAAGCATCACTATGTGCGAGAAGCGCAAGAAGGACTTGAAGTGGTTTATTGTCCTACAGAGGAAATGATAGCGGATGTGCTGACCAAACTGCTCCCCGGAGACAATTTCCAGAGCTACGAGAAGCATTGGGAATTGTCAGCAGTGCACATAAGTGATTCGGTGCACGGGACGATGAGAAGGGGTGTTGGAAATACATTCCTTAGTTACATCTCCCCTAAGCACCTTATCCTGCTTGTTTGCCAGAAACAGCAGGAATAGAGACAGTCAGATCAGGGAACCCCTCCCCCATCCACTTTGTTCTACTCCTGCTAGGACCGGATTGGTTAATCTCCTCTCCTCAGGATGTTTCTTATCTCTTTGTGTCTGAGAGAGATTCAGAGAGCTTCTGCTACTTTCCTCCTGAACACACCTAGTCTTAGGATTTAGTATAGATGTAGGCCTTTCCTATCCTACATGTATTTCTTAATAAAGCTACTTAAACTTAAGTATGCTTCCTGCCTGTTTATTAATGAGTAGCTGCTCACACTCCCCTGTAAACTCTGCATTGGGCTAATCAATGAATTATGATCTCACAGTCCTTGCATTCCAACATGCTGAACCATTCTGGTCAGTTCATCCCCAGACAACAGACAGGGGGAGGGGGGGCAACACAGTGACAACAGAAAGACGGAACGCATTGGCAATGTTGTCAATAAAAAAAAAGGTTGGGAAATTCCCAACTTCAGCCTGCACAGTGCAAAGAGCATGGGGCACATTTTGTGTACAGGTGACAGACCCATGTAAATGTTTGTATAATGAAAACCCTTGTTTACTTGATAAACCTTTGCCTTGAGCCCAAAATCTGTATTCAGTGTGGTTTTATTATTCATTGTGTATTCTTTAGTTAAAACCCCGGATGTTAAAATCCCGGATAGTCTCACCCCACGCCCCATCAGTTTTAAAAGCCACCAGCTGCCACTGAATGATAACTACATATTTGTAAGCATTTTTCCAGTAGTTCTCACATTGAAAGAGGGCAAGAATTTTGTAAATGCAATCACATACACAGAGGTCAGTAGCTGGATCAATCTGAATTATTTTGTAGTCAGTGAAATTAAAGCTTAAGAGATTAACATGCATGCAAGCTAACTGTATGGAAAAACTATATTAAAAGAATAAAACACAAATCCTAACCTCTTCAATAAGTAATGTTTTATCTGGGAATTAAATTTCTGCTCCTAAGACCTTTCTCAGGTGCTGGCAATACAAGATAAGCTATTTCTTAGGGACGTTTCCCACATTTATATGTTCAGAGCACAAACTAGCCTACAACCTTTGAGGGAGACCTCCAGTTGCAATGAGTTAACAAATAGCTCTGACAATATAAGACCTTTGGCATTCATTGTATTTATTCAGACAAAAGAAAATTCTTGAGGAGAAATGTGGCTAACCTGCTGAACTTGATTTTGGTACTTAGCCAATGTGTCTTTCGGATACAATAATACTAAGGTACCATTATGTTGTGAGAAGTAGGAGACTAGTATAATTTAATGCAGTGAACTTTAGCTACTTCTGAATGGGCATTTGAACAATTATGTGGCCTTTCCATCACATCAACACAGATATACCATGTTACCAATCAAAGAGTACACCTAATGAAATGGTTCAAAGCACATGGGTCCATTTCCCAAGCCAATAGCGACTGATCTATTTATTTATTTTTAGAGCAGAAGTGATACTGTGCTTTTACTGCACACAAGTTAGGCTGTCAATTTTCTCCTTTTAGCACTAATCCACCAAAACCAGACCTCCATTGTAAAAATGTGCTGTGCTTACTCAGAAATCTGAAGGTCACCAGAAGTGTGCTCTCTGTCCTACTTAAACTGCAGTCCGAAACTGCACTAAGTTGTGCCAAGAGATTCCCACTGATCTCAGTGGGTCTCTATGGTGCAAATGCATTTAAGGTTGCAGGGTAGGGACCATATCTGAATTTTGCACACAAGGGTGAGCAGACTGGGCCAGACCTAACTGTTATGAATCTGTGTTGTAATAGCATAAAAATCTGGATTAGCACAGGGACAATCAATACCTGGTAGGACTGGAAGAAGAGCTTTCAACTTTGGCAAAGAAATCCCTTGAAGATTTCACTGGAAAAAAAATGGTACCTTCCAACATTTCAAGTAGCCAAAAAGGGACATAAGGGCTGTCCCTTCACCCAGTAACACCCCCACCCCCACGCCCCCCTCGCAAACAAGCACCATGTCCAGCTTTGCCGTCCTTGGTGGGGATGTTCCCATGATGCCTTTGCAAGATCAGCTTGGGTTCTAAGAACCCTACAATTCATGCAATTTGTGGGGAAGCAAGAGTGGAGTGATGGCATTCAACCGATCAAGAGGAGGAAGGGGAAAAATGAATAGTATATGCAGTGAACATTGGTCATGCCCACATTATCAGACCCAGCAATGCTTTCAAAATGATGGAACTCAGTATTTTTTTTAGAAGATTAAAATATACATTTTCATGTCTTCTGCCCTAGTAGAAGCAAGCTAACCATGCTCTTCCAGATAAATGGTCTAAGGCTCTGATCATGAACCATTAAAATCAATAGAAAGCCATTGATTTCCAAAAGAGCTCACTATTATGCTGTTAGTCCCTGACCTTACAATCAGACATGCATAGCTGCACCCTCCAGACAGCACAGAACCACACTAGGGCATGGGTCTGAATGCAAGGACTAGAAGTACTTGCTTATGTTGCTGTCCGGAGTCACAGAAAGGAGAATTGGTTACCTACCTTTGTGAATTCCTTTCTCTCTTACTCTCCTGATCCTCCTCCGCTGGGTAGCTCTGCTGCTGGCCGATAGGAGGCAGATGACTGTAAACTGGATTGCGCATGCGTCAGGAGCTACCCGGGACTCTTCAGTCTGTAATATAGCCGAGTGCCCCTGGAAGGTATTCTTATCTAATAACACAACTTAAAGCAAAAATTCATGTAAAATAACTACAGATATGCATGCAACTAGCATGACAACTAGAACTAGGGAACAGAGTGGCCCTCAACGTGAATAAATAGTCTGAAGAAAGTTTTTCTGTCTGGAAGGGAGGGTCGGAGGAGGATCAGGAGAGTAAGAGAGAAAGGAATTCACAAAGGTAGGTAACCAATTCTCCTTTCTCCTCTTACCTCCTTCTCCTCTTCCGCTGGGATGTACCAGAGCCAGATCCCTCATTTTACGGGTGGGAGCCGACAGCACTGGGAGCCTCCAGTACTGCCTGCAATACCCACCTGCCAAAAGCAGCCTCAGCTGACTGGAAGATATTGATCTTATAGTGTCTGACGAAGGTATGTAGGGAAGCCCAAGTTGCGGCCCTACAAATTTCTTCGTATGAGGCTTGTGCCTTGAAGGCATAATAAGTGGCAGCACTGCGGACTTAGTGGGCCCAGATTTGTAAGGGGGGAATCTTCCCGCCCGCCCTATAGGCTTCGATGATGGCTTGTTTGACCCACTTGGACAGCAACGCTTTGGAGGCCTTGAGGCCCTGAAGGCCCGGGCGAATGTTAATGAAAAGAGCAGTGGATCTGCGGAAGGCCCGCGTCCTAGCCAAATAAATTTTGAGGGCCCGTCGGCCATCCAATTTATGCCACGCTTTTTCTCTGGGGTGGACTGGGTCGGGGCAGAAGGAAGGGAGAACTAACTCTTGGGCTCTGTGAAAATAAGAATTGACCTTCGGAATGAAGGCAGGGTCCAATCTGAGAGTAACAGAATCAGGGCGGAACATACAAAAGTTGTCTTCCATAGACAGCACGCTCAGCTCCGAAACTCGTCGAGCTGATGTGACTGCCACTAGAAACACAGTTTTGAGAGTAAGCAGATAGAGAGAAACATGCTTGAGTGGCTCGAAAGGGGGTTTGGTCAGGGCCTCGAGGACCAGGTTTAAATTCCAAGAGGGAACCCTGTGGACGACTGGGGGAGAAAGCAGTCTAGCTGCCCGAATGAATCTTCTGACGTGTGGGTGAGAAGAGATTGCTCTGCTGGTTGCAGCTCTTAGCACAGAGTCTAGCGCTGCTGCCTGCCTAGCAAGAGTGTTGGCTCTGAGCCCTTTTTCTAGCCCCTGTTGGAGGAAGTCCAAGACCTGGGAAATTCCTGCCTGTCTAGGGTCTAAGCCTTTCAGTTTTGACCAGGATGTGAAAGTTTTCCAAGTATTCTGGTACGTTCGTCTAGTAGCTGGCTTTCTTGAGTTCTGAAGAGTGTTAAGTACAGAGTCCGAATACCCCCTTCTTTTCAGTGCTGAACGTTCAATAGCCAGACTGTCAGTTGAAGGGTCCGAATGTCCGGGCAGAGGATCAGTCCTTGATGTAGAAGGTCCATCCGTAAGGGGAGCTTCCTGAATTGGCCCTGAGATGAGTTCTGAGAACCAGGGCCTCCTGGGCCACCAGGGTGAGATCAGTAGTAGATCGGCTCATTCCGAGCTGGCCTTGGCGATGGTTCGTGCGATCAGAGGGAATGGAGGGAACGTGTAGAGTAGTCCCTTGGGCCATGGTTGGTTCAGGGCATCGATTGCCTCTGCGTCTCTGCATGTCTCCCGTGCCATGAAGCGGGGAAGTTGGGAGTTGGCGCTGGTGGCGAACAGGTCCATGACAGGGAGGCCGAACCATTCCACGATTTTCTGGAAGACAGCCTTGTTGAGTGACCACTCGTGGGGTCTCAGCACCTGGCGGCTGAGCCAGTCCGCTGTCATGTTGTCCTGTCCCCTGATATGAAGCGCTTTCAGAGACGTCACGTGGGATTGGGCCCACTTGAAGAATCGGTTCGCTTCCTGCTGAAGTTGAAGAGACCGGGACCCCCCTTGGTGGTTCACATAGGCCCTTACCGTGATGTTGTCGGTGTAGACCAGCACATGGAACTTGGTCCCGGATGGAAAGAGTTGCTGAAGGGCCAGACGAATGGCTTTCATCTCTAGGAAGTTGATTTGTTGCCTTAAATCCCGTGGTGACCATGTCCCTTGTACCGATCAAGCCGATGTGTGAGCACCCCAGCCCGTCTGGCTGGCGTCTGTCGTTATTATTTCCCTCCTGGGTTCCATGAGGGGGACCCCTTGAGAGAACTGTGTGGGGTCTAACCACCAGGACATGGAGTTCTTTAGATGTTCTGGGATAAGAACCCAGGGATTTCGCCCGCCTGTGAGATCTCGCTGAAAAGGAGCTAGCAGCCTATGCAAGGGACAGAGGTGAAACCTGCCCCATGTCACTTGGGCTGTGCAAGAGACCAAGAGCCCGAGAAGTGATGCTAGAGTCTTGAGTCTCATGTGGTGTGAGGACCTGAGGAATGATACCAGCTTCCATATTCGTTTTGCTCTGTCTGGGGAACGAATACGAGGTCAGAGCTGGTATCTATGATGGTGCTCACGTGCTCTAATCTCCTCGTAGGGATGAGGTGACTCTTTTCCCTGTTGACGAGGAATCTGTGTTGTTCCAAATATAGGATTGTTCTGTTGAGGTCCAGTAAGATCTTCTCCGGGGAATGGGCCCGGATCAACAGGTCGTCCAGATAGGGGTGGACATGAATGCCCTCCATCCGTAGGTTGGCCACTAGAGGGATCAATATTTTCGTAAAGGTCCTGGGAGCCGAGGACAGTCCGAATGGCAGGGCCCTGAACTGCCAATGGTGATTGCTGTATGTAAAGCGGAGCCACTTCCTGTGAGTGGTCTTGATTGGGATGTGGAGGTATGCATCCTGTAAATCCAGAGACACCATCCAGTCGTTTCTGTGGATGTTGCGACAGATGGACGACACTGTCTCCATCTTGAATTTCTTTTTCGTGACATGTCGATTTAGAGCCTTCAGATCTAGAACTGCTCTCCGTTTGCCTGTCTTTTTTGCCACGAGAAAAAGGATGGAGTAAAGGCCTGTTCGTTGTTGACCAGTCGGGACCTTTTCGATGGCTTTGATGTCCAGAAGCCTCTTGATCTCGGATTGCATAGTTTGATGTTTTACTACGTCTCGAGATGTGGGAGAGATCAGGAACATGCTTGGAGGGGTGCTGTCCAGTTCGATGGTGTAACCCCGTTTGACGCACGACAGGAGCCAGGCGTCTGAGATTGAGTGAGCCCACTCGCCGTGGAACTGTTGGATCCTGCCCCCAACCTTGGAGTTGGAATAGTCAGGCGTCCTGTCTCGGTTGACTGGGAGGAGGCCCCCTGGACCTGCGTCTATCGTACCGAACTGAGCGGAGGCCTCTGCCTCTGAAGGGGAAGCTAAGTGTGTAGCCTCTGTGAGCGGGATGCTAAATCTTCTGGACGGGCCTGCGAAGCCCCGGAAGCGAAAGGGCTGAGCCCTAAAGGAACCTTGCCTAGTGGCTATTTGTTGCAAAGTTTTAGTTTTGTCTTTGCTGGAGGCTTCCTCCAGAACCTTTTCTAGGCATACGCCGAAGAGCTTGGAACTCGAATACGGGGAAGTTGTCAGTAAATTTTTTGCGGTGACATCCCCATCCCAGGAGCATAGCCATACTCTGCGTCTAGCAGCAATATTGTTTGCAACTGATCTTGCTGACCAAGAGAGATTATCCGTGGTCGCGTCTGCCAGAAAGGCGGCCGCCATGCAGACTCTGGAATTTAACCTTTGGGCTTTACCCTCAGGAATCTCTGGGTCCTGTAATTCCTGGAGCCAGGCTAGCATGGCTCTGGACACATAGGAGGAAGCTATCCCTACTTTCAGGGCCGCTGACGTAGCCTCCGAGGCTTTTTTAAGAGCTGCGTCAATTGCCCTGTCCGTATTATCCCTAGGGTGGCAGTCATCCTCAGTGGGGAAAACAGTATGCCTCGCTAGGGAAGCAGCCCCTGCATCTACCTTAGGGGGCCTGAACAAGGGGGCCTTCCTCCTAGAGAAGGAGTACAGGGTGTCCTGACTCTTGTTCATTTTGAAGCTTTTGTCTGGGTGTTTCCACTCCTGTAGAACAAGCTTTTCGAAGGCCTTATCTAGGGGAAGACCCTGGTCCCTGCCGTGAACTGAAGGAATGTATTGGCGGGTTTCCTCCTCCTGTGAGTCGGAGGAATCATGTTTTGAGGATTTTTCCTGCAACTGCAGTGTTTTCACAACCTGGGCAATCAGTTCATTCTTATATTGGATATCAGAGGAGGTGTCAGCCTCACCGAGGCTTTGGTCAGAGGGGGCCCAAATGATTTCAGACTGTTGCCCCTCTTGATCACTCTCTGCAGAGGAATGAACTATGAGTGGCCCCAGGGGGCCCTCTGGTGGCCGCTTGGATTTCTTTTTGGGGACACCCGAAGTGCCTGCCTTGGATTTTTTAGAGGCCTGTCTCTTTTTGGCTTTGATAATTTTCCCAGGGTAGCCAGGATCTCTCCCATAGATTTTTCTAGGGAGGCTAGGCGTACCTGGGTGTCCTGGTCTTGATCAGGAGCTGGAACTGGAGCAGAGGAGTCCCCTGGGGGGGTGCTGTCCAGAACTCATGGCTTTTTGCCTGTCAAGAGAACAAGTAACATCTAGATAAGAGAAGGACTTCTAAGCCAGGGACTCAAGGGTTAATAACGGCCAGGACGGAGTACAGCCTGTCTGTCTCCGCCCTGACTGGGCTACTACACGTGGATGCTGTTGCTGGGGAGAAAATTTTTCAGGCTAGCTGCCTGTAGCCCAGTAGGAGGCCCCTCCACGGGGAAACAAATGGCTGAGGAAAAACTCTGAGGCACAGCCGCGCTGTCCCCAAGTATCCCGCCTTGGGCTTTTAGTCCCCTTGATCATTATTGCCCAGTGTCAACTCTCAGGCACGGCTGCGCCACCCCGGAGCTATAAGACAGCCTCTCTTGAGAGACCTAGCCCTCATATATTATTGCCCAGTTAGCTTTTGCTCACAGGCACAGCCGCGCCACCCCGGAGCGTTGAGGTGATTATAGAGGGGGAGGGGAGGCGCCAGGAGCCTCGTGGCCAAGCCGCTGTTCTGTTGTGTTTTTTTTTTGGACGGCTCAGGTTTCCGTCAATAGGGATTCTGCTGGCACCTACCCCAAAATTCACTGACTGCTGCCTGTTTGCTTTTTTTTTTTTTTTTTAAATCTTCTAGGAAACGGAGCTGCTGCAACGAGCATCCTACCGGCCGAGGCAGATGAATAAAACTGAAGAGTCCCGGGTAGCTCCTGATGCATGCGCAATCAAGTTTACAGTCATCTGCCTCCTATCGACCAGCAGCAGAGCTACCCAGCGGAGGAGGAGAAGGAGGTAAGAGGAGAATGTGGGTTCAGAATGAGCACTCAGGAATCCCGGGACACCCACTGCAAACATATTAGCTTGGTTCTAGAGATCCAAGCAATTCTAAATATCATGCAGTGCAGGATAATAATAATAATAATAATAATAATAATAATAATACATTTTATAGTGTCCCCCTGCCTTACATGGCACTCACAGCACTGCACAAAAAAGGTAAAACCATATAAACACTATAAAACAATTTAGAAAAATTTAAAACAATCATTAAACTTTTTTAAATGGGTCAGGCAAAAAGGATAGGCAAAGTCCAGTGAGGGGACCACCAGTGGATCCTAAAAACACCCAGAACACAAGAACGTTTTAAGGTGCTTTTTAAAAGGTAAGGAGGGAGGCACCAAGATGAACATCTGGAGGGAGCGAGTTCCACACCGAGGGGCCCGTCGCAGCAAAGGGCCGATCGCCTGCTGACGTCAGACGCAATGGCGGAACCCCCAAAGAGCAGGTGGTTCCTGAACGCAGATACCCGTCAGTGTGAGGTTCCAGAAGTAGGCTCTCTGGAGACGCAGACTCTCACTGAGTAGCGGTGTGTGTGCAATCCTGACAGTTCTGACTCTGGGAGTCTCAAATGGGATGTAAGGCGAATGAGCAACTGGTTTCCCTTGTCTCCAGCTCACCTAATCCTACCTGAGTCAGAACTGACAGGATTACACACACACACACACAGCTTTTCATTTCATTTTTAATTTATATCCCGTACTATCTCGGCCAAGTCGACGCGAGGCGGCTTACAACAATGCACAAAACATATCAAAATACAAATATCTAGGTTTTGTATCCCACACGGGAAGCCTAGAAACAGCAACATAATATAACAACAACATTTGGGTCAATCCCACACACGGGGACCCCACACCATAGAAACAGAAAAGCCCACCCCAACATTTACAACAACGCATAGTACATCGTATTTCAGCCCAAAGCTACGTCTCACCGGTATTCACTACTAACACAGCCCTGCTCTCCCCAGGAATCACCTACAAATCACTTCCATCTCTCCCCTGCTGCCGCCAGGGGGCATCCTTCCAGCCCCACCTCCCGTCGTGCCCTTCGAGCCGTGCCCCCGACATGTGCCTCTGGCATGGCCTCCGGCGGCCCCCGATGTTATGGGGAGCAGCCTGGAAGAACGCCTCCCCGAGCCTCGTCCCCACAAGGGTGGGAGGAGAGGGAGAGCCGTGTCAAAGCCTCTTTGGCATACCTCATTCCACCTCCCCATCCCCCCACAGCATCTCCCCTAACCCCCTAAAAGCCCCCTTAGGCACCCTTAGGCATGACCCTTTGGCGCACACCCGTGACCACGCCCACGGCTGTGCCTCTGCTGTCTCACGTCTTAAATCCTTTAACCCCTCTGGGCAGGAAGTCCCTGCTGAAGCACCAGCCCCACCCCCTCTTCCAACCGGGGAAGGGGAGATGGAAAACTGGGGCTGGCAAACTCACAGTCTGATGGGGCCCCGCCTGGCCTAGCCGCTGTCCCAGCCCCCTTCAGGTCTGTAGCTGGTGTTGGGGGGGGCGGGGGAGGAGTATGTCCCACAGCCAGGCTGCCTGCTGCCTTTAACCCGTCTGGGCAGGAAGGGGTAGCAAGGGGGCTGGAGATGGAGAAACCCAATGCTAACTTAATCTGGGCACCAGTTTTCTCTAGCTACAGATCCATTTCCTTAACATCATCCTAAGCAGAATTTCTGATAGGCTGACGTTTTTGACATGGCTGTAGAAATTTGACTTAAACAGATTCCACTGTAGTACAACAGTATTATTTATTTATTATCATCATCATCATCATCATCATCATCAAGGATTTATATAGTGCCAGCAATGTACCTGGCGCTTTACAAATTAATTGAATAGACACGGTTCCTGCCCTGGGGTTTACAATCGGGGGGGGGGGGGCGGAGACAAAGGAAGGGGGAACCGAGGGAGAGACAAGGAGTGTAACATTCACAAAGATACGAGGTCCTAGGTGCATGCGTTTGGCTTGGCTACATAGAACATGTAACAGTAGTGGTAGTGTACACAAATATAACAAAAAGATTGTCACTGACCCAAGAGGCTACAATCAGAGGGCTCAGTCCAAGAAAGAGGTTAAATTATGTCAATGGAACTTAAGCATGACATTGCTGTCAAGTGGATGAGCAGAGGCAGGTGCTTAAATTCTTTCCTCAATGGAGCTCTCCGATTGCACACTCTTTGTATCAGGCACAATATTTTTGTTATACCTATTATACATGTTTCTTGAGCATGTGCTGAAGCGCTGTCCCAAACAGGAATAATTTCCTGAATTGCCTTACTACGATGGACGCAATCCACAATGGCCAGAAAATAGGGCTGGCCTTAGAATTTGCAGGTCCCAGGGAGAAAATAAAATGCGGGGGCCCTTGGGGACACCCTTGGCAGGGTTCTACGGTGGCTGTGTTTGAGATTCTTCTTGGAGGGAGTGAGGCCCCCATTTCTGCCCTGGTGAAAAAAGGGGCCACTGTGGGGCCCCTGGAGACAGCAGGGCCCGGGACGCCCCGTGGTAAAGCCCGCCCTGGCGGCCAACGGAGAAAAGGCAACACATGAAATTCTTCCTATTATTACAGTGGAGCCTTCGAGCTGCTATACAGTGGAATCCTGTTAAATCAAAGTTTGTGGGACCCCTATAAAAGTTCAGTTTATCAGAAATTCAGCTTATGCAGAAGTTGAATAGATGGGGCAGTGTAAGTTGTACTCAAGCACTACTTTACCCTGCCTTGCAACTAAAAATATCAGATGAATGATTTCTTGGCAGCATGTGGCTAAAATACTGTAACATAAACTTTTCAAGCTTGCAATGGACTGCAGCAGTCCTCCTGTGGGAGCAGAGGTGTTACACCGGCCTGCACCGTCCGCAAGCCCAACACTGACCTCCAAGATTGCAATGCAATTCACAGCGCTTCTGTTTCCTGCCATTCACCTGAAAAGGAAGGTCTGCAATGCAGTCAGGGTATATACTATGGTATTTGGGGTAGAGGGGTTTAGGGGGTTTGGGTTTTTGTTTAGGGGATTTTATATGCTTGTATGTGTTTTTATATGTTGTAAGCTGCTCTGAGCCTTGGAGGAAGGGCAGGGTAGAAATTTGAGTAAATAAATAATAATAAATTTTAACCCAGAAATCATTAATACATTCAAAAGTACTGTTATATATATTTTAGCTGGATGGGTATATCTTAATACACAGAATTTGACTTATCCAAGTTAAACAGTACCCCCAGGCTTTGCTCTGCAGAGGAGCAGAGGGGAGCCTGAAGGTAGAAGCAGCTGTGTGGGGATCCCCGGGCTCCTGATTGGGGTAGACCTCACCTCATTTGGGCTTTATGTGTTTCAGTGTGTTCTCCTCAGTCACATCACAAATCCCAGATGCCCCCACAAAATGTATTTTCTTACAGTGGTAGCTGAAAGGAAGTTAAAGGCAGAACTGCTCTCCATTATAAACAGGGAACTGCTGAAGCCCCGATAATGAGGAAACCGCTTGCACTACAGTCCTGAAAATTTATCCATGGCCTATATTTGTGGGGCCCATCATACGTGTAAAGTTTGAAGACGATCCAGACAGAAAATAAAAAGTTATTATTACTGTTGAAAAGTGAATTGGTTGTGGTCAAAATGCACAGTGTCCAGACTATTTTGAATCCCTGATATCTCCTTCGGCAAGTCAAGTTTAGCCCCGAGATTCTACAGCCTTGGAACGCGAGATCAATATCGGGTAATTTCAGAAGTGACAGGCCGTTTGACCTGCCATGCTGAACCCTGGACTGATCCAACGTGATAAGGCCGTCAGTATTAGACGTGCCAGTCTGATTGCTACCGGGGTTCGGGGAGGGGCAGCGCGGTGCGACGCAAAGTGCGGCCGTACAGCCTCGCCCCCTCGCACTCCCTCGACTGCCCGTTCACAGGGAGATGGGCAGATGTAGCAGCCAATGAGGCTGCTGTGTCCGATCCTGTATCGTGGTTCGGGGCACGATTCTGGAAAGGGGCAAGGTAACTGATGTTACTTTTGCCCCTTTCCTGATCGTGGCCAATCTAACCACGATTCTGGACCTGAGGACGACCTCAAGTCCAGAACCGTGGTTAGCTTTGACCCCCGCCAGAGATTCAGTGTGGTGAACATCTGGCGGGGGTCAAACAGACGTTCACAGACTTGCCGCCACCACACGGGATCCACTGTGATCCACTGTGGTGAACGGCGATTTCATAACATCTGAAATTATCCATCAAGTGCTGTTGTAGTGTGATTAATGATTGGTGCAGCAAAACATTAGTTATTAAAGATAAAAAAATCAGTTCTGCTGGCTAGCGCATGCTCAATTGAGAAGCTGCTGACCGCCATTTACGTTAAGTAAGAAAGAGCGTCTGGATAGGTATATGATGTTTAGCAATGTAACTTCTTTTAGTCATTCACTTTGTGGGGAGGATTTTGAGCAATCCATATCACCTCTGTCAGGACGACTTGAGCCCCCAGAGTTCAGAGGCTTGTAGGATGAGATCACCATCGAGTGGTACTCCAACGCAATAGTGCTCGGTGCAGAGAAAAACACAAAATTCACCTCTTCATGTCTCATTTCCAATTATTATTCAATTGGGATAATTGATTCAATTATAATCATTCAATTATGATTATAATTAATTATTCAATAATAATTCAATTATCTGCAATTATTTCTATTATCACTTTTATATTATCTAATTTAAATTTATTTTTCATATACTTTGAATTCTACATTTATATATGACAATATAAACATTTCTTCTGTGACTATTACTCGGATTGCCATCTTTGAAATCAGGAAGGATTTTTTTGATGAATATTATGTTTTCCCAGCATATTGTACTGGGTTTTTTCATACTTAGTTCTTTCTTCAACTCCGAATAAATACTAGTTTAACTCTGTTTTCTTTCAATAAAAAACAACTACTACATTCTTTCCAGTCTGTCATTATTCTCATTGCTTCAAATTTCTTGTCTATAATTTAAATAATTCCTTTACATTTACAAGACATCTATCTATTATAGTTCAAGATACAACACCTCTGTCAATTATAGTTCAACATGCAAGACCTCTATAGTTCAACACTTACATTACCTTATTAATAACATGGCAAAAAAAAACCCATGGAAATTTACTAAAACGGAAAACTTTACCGTTTAAAAAAACGTTAAAGGCAGAACAGTTTAAAAAACATAACACCTTCCTCTTCAAATACATTGTACACAATTAATTTTGATCTAACTTAAATTCCAATTTTAATTTTTTTTTAATTACAATTTAATTTTTTTTTAACTACATACAGTCCAACCAAACAAACACCAAAAAAGCATAGAAATTACTTTATCATTTTCTATCTATATTTCATAATTTATTATCACCATGAACATAATATATATACTTAATTCCTTACCATACATACTTACTTTGATGCTGGATTAGGGGCAGTAGGTGGAGAGCGCGCGGTGATGGAGACCCCGTCTGGTCCAACTTTGTGGGGGGAGTTTCAGGAAGTGACGTCAGCCGATGCGGTGGATGTTTTGGGGTCTGTGAGAGCCACCTGTTGTGAACTTAATCAGTGCCCGTCCTGGTTGGTGAAAGCCTCCAGGGAGACGTTGGGGATGGTGCTGGCGAGGGTGGTCAACGCATCCATGCAGCAGGGGAGGTTGTCGCCTAGACTCAAGGAGGCTGTGGTGCGCCCCCTGCTGAAGAAACCATTGTTGGACATGGACGCACTCGCCAGCTACCAACCTGTCTCTAACCTTCCCTTTTTAGGAAAGTTTATTGAGCGGGCGGTGGCAATCCAACCCCAGGCACATCTAGACAGCATCTGTTTCCTGGACCCTTTTCAATCTGGGTTCCACCTAGGGCTGAAGCAGCAGCAGCTGTTACCGCAACACCATTCCATTCCAAGAATTCGGCACTTAATGTGTCTTGCCGCTGACTTCCCCTCAATATTTCCGCGATTCCGCATTACCTGCTGCCAGCATCTGCATGTCTGCAGTTTGTGAACACAAGCAGTTTTATTCCGCCTTCCGCCACTGAGCGCCAGTCCCTGAAGCACCGTGATGCTGAATAATAGATCGCTGAATGAATGAACTCAGGGTGACTCGGACTACCTATTTCAGAGTCCGCTGCAGGGGCATAGCCACCATGGCACGGGGCAGGGGGCACATTTGCACCCGTGCCCTGCGAGGGGGCTGGTAGAGATCAGGGCCGACCCCAGGCATATGCAGCATCCGTGGGAGTCCTGCTCCTGAGTCCCGGAGGAGTCTCTCTTGCACCACCGGAACCTTTTTAAACAACTCAGTTGTAGCCCCACAGCATTGCTACATGGGTGGGGGAAGAGTCCCCCCTGTCCCCTCCTTCTCAGCGAATGTTGCTGCCTTGTAAACAAAGTTCTTCGAGTGGCTCCTTCCATTCTCACAAATGGGAGAGTGTACCAAGCCTAGCCCTAGAAAGAGGCGGTGGGGGAATTTTCTAACAAAATGACACTCCATGCAGGTTGGATCTACAGCCTGGGAGGGAGGTAGCAGGCAGGCGGCAGTCTGCACTTGGGGGGGGGGGTCCATTCAGCTGGGGGAGGGTTGATTGTTCAGTGCTGTCTCTTTGTGATCGCTGCATCTCCTGGATCAGCATCAGGAGCCAGGCGCTTGCTCACTGCCGCTGCTGGGGCCTGGGATCCCTGCACTCTAAGCAGGACAGAGACTAGTGTGCCTGGCTCCTGATGGTGATCCAGGGGATTGGGGGGGGGAGGGAGGGAGTCCCTGCTCTTCTGTGAATTCTCTTGTGCGTTAGGGTGCCAAGGACAAATTCTTCCCCTTTGTTGGGATGGCTCTCTGCCTCATTGTAGCTGCTCTGCACCCCCATTTCTCTCTATGGGGCGATCACAAAGGGAAGAGGGAGGATCTGTCCATCCTTCTAACAGAGACAGCACTGAACAACCAACCCTCCCCCAGCTGAATGGACCCTCCAGAGCAGGCTGCCCCCTGCCTGCTACCCCCCCTCCCAGGCTGTAGATCCAACCTGCATGGAGTGTCGTTTTGTTAGAAAATTCCCCCACCGCCTCTTTCTAGGCTTGGTACACTCCCATTTGTGAGAATGGGAGGAGTCATTCGAAGGCGAACAGAATTGTAAACAAGGTTCTTCGAGATGGCTCCAAAATTCTCACAAGCACCCACCCTTCCGACCCCGCATGGAATTTTCTTCCTAATTGCTTAGGGTTGGAAGGAACTATGTTGGGTTTAGGTACTTTATATAGGGTGGGGGCGTGTGAACGTCACGTGGTGTTTTTTTAAGCTAGCGAGCTTGGTATATGCCAGTAAGAGAAGGGCGTGCAAATGAGAATGGAAGGAGCCTCTCGAAGAAGAACTTTGTTTACAAGGCAGTAACTTCCCCCATGCCACGGTGGCTACGCCCCTGGCTGCAATGCTGTGAGAATCACAAAGCTGCCGCGCTTAAGGGACAGAGGAAACTGTGGCAAACCTGCTGCTTCCGCGTGAAATCTACAGTGGCAAAAATACCGCGGCAGCAACTGCGGAAAGCCGCGAGTGCAAGGCTCCCTTCCTAACCGTGATGCTTGGTGCGGAAGAGGACTTTCCGCCGGTAAATGCTTCTGCAGCGGTATGACATTTCAGCCCTAGTTCCACCCTGGCTATGGCACCGAGATGGCGTTGGTGGCCTTGGTCGACAATCTCCGCCGGGAGATGGACGCAGGAGGTTCCACATTTCTCATCCTGCTAGATCTCTCGGCCGCTTTTGACACCGTGGACCATGGGCTGCTGTTGAGACGGCTGCGTGACCTGTGGGGTCTGGACAGGACTGTTCTTGAATGGTTCCGCTCATTCCTCTCGGGAAGAAGCCAGCGGGTAGTGTTGGGAGCTGAAACATCTTGCCCCCACGTTTTATTCTGCGGCGTTCTGCAGGGTTCCATTCTGTCTCCACTGTTATTTAATGTATATATGCAGCCCTTGGGGGAGGTCGTGAGAGGGTTCGGGGTGCGTTGTCACCA
>QEPC01014298.1:477911-490450 GCA_003113815.1 Sphenodon punctatus
GCCCTTCCCCACTGGTTGACTGGCACTTCCTTGGCTGGCGGGGGCCTGCCTGTTACCCCCTCGCCCCCTGCTCCTGGCTCCGTACTGTCTGAATCTATTACACGCTGATGCGGCATGGTCGCCTGCACATTGGGTGCACACGTGTTTAAATTTACACTGGGTCCGAAAACACCTGCCCCCATCATTGAAATCCCAACACGTAGGCCCCCCTGAAGACTGCCGTGGTCTGTTTCTCTGTCCACCTTCGCCTTGCTGTATGCCCCCAATACGCGAGAGGACGTGGCGACTATCTGATCGGGGGGCGTACCTGGAGCAGCTGATGCACTCCAGCCAGATATCGTGAGCATGAAGATCCCAACGCAGTCTCGGGTTGTTAGCCGCCCTACGCCAGAAGGATTCATCGTAGCGCAGCCAAGCGCCCGGTCCTCCCGTATCAAATGCTCGGCGAACAATGTCCGAGTATTTGATCATCTCCAACCCTCACTCTGGGAACCTCACCAGCATCACCCCCATATAAATAGTATAAGCAGCTGTCCAGTTGGACCAGGTGCGTTCAGCCTTTGGCCTTTTGAACTTCTCCTTTTCTTTCCTCTCTTCCTTATCATTCGGATCTGGTATAGGGTCGCTGAAGAGGAGTGCGAATATGTCAATGTATTTGCCACTCTATATTTTTTCTTTGGTGGCTTGGAGCAAATGCTCCCCTAGTGGGGCGGACACGTCCGCGTGCCCCCCCGACAGGGGTGGGGGTTCTTCCTGATGGCCACAGCACCGTGCAGTCTGTTGCGCACAGCACTGCCCCGCCCCCCACACTCAGGCCGCTGATTTGTAGCCCAAATTTGGGCAGTGTCCACAAACCACGGCATGGCATCGTGATGCCCTCCCCCCAGTTTGTCCACTCCATTCAGGGCAAGTTGAGTACTGACTCCTTCCATGTTCATGGTGGGCACCTGGCCGAGCTGGGGAACCCTCCCCTTGGCCTCTAAAGGGCCCTGCCCCCAAATGATCCTCTTCTTCTTCGTCCCACCAGCCATCCCCCCCTTGTTCACCTTCGACGGGTTCGGGTCCGCATCGGGGGCTTGGGCCACCCATGTGGCTCGTTGGTCCCCTCTGTCTGCGCTGTGCCGCCTCCATGCTTTCTGGGCGGTGTGGGCCCTCCTCGTAGCCTGGGGACAGACCACCTGTCCCTTCTTCCCTCGGGACCGGTTGCCCGGTTTCCCTTTCTTCGGTGCCATGTCGCCCAGGGGGCTCACTGCGACCCCCTTCCAATTCCTCTATGCGGGCCAGATATCCTTCAAACTGGGCCTGCATGGCCCTGAGGACTGCGTCCTGCGAGGCCCCGCCTTGCTGCTGTTTTGGGGGGTTAGCCTTTTTTGAGGGAGCCTTACTTACCTTTTTCGCTTGAGCCTTCTTCTGGCCCTTGCGGCGGGGGGGCATTTTGGCACCTTGCTGCTCCCAATGTCTCTGCTGAGTCACCCACTGGGGCACTAAGCAGATCCCTCAGAACTGTCCTGTAGTGGTCCCCTATTCTAAGGGAAGAGTGAGGATGGGATGAGCAAGCCCCTTATAATCCCTCCTTTTGCAGAGGAGGGGGCTAAGTGCCCAGTGCACCCAAGGGCAAGGGGCTTCCCTGCCCTTCAGGCAGTTTCCAGGAAGGTCGCCCCTTTCTTTACCTCCTGCCCTGGGGGGGGGAGGGCCACCGCTCCACAGACCCCGGGTTCTTAGTCCACTATGGGGTGAGAGGGGGGCAGCCCACCTGACCCCCCCGACCTCACAAGGTTAATTCTAGCATAGGCCTGCTTGGCCTACCAGTGCCTGCCAAGGCCGGCTGCCTCCTTGGTGCAGACCCAGCAGGGGGAGGGGGCTGCTCTTTTTGCCACACCGTGGTCCCTTGTGCCAACTGGTGGAGGGGGCGGTGATCCCACCTGCCTGGTCCCAACCCCGTTCCGCCACCGATTGGCAAAGCCCTTAATGCGATATGGAAGGGAAGGGGGGGAAACCCAGTGCAGCAGGGGGATCCCCCAACCAAAAGACCCCTGACCCTTTCCCGCACTCTGTGGGATGAAAACCTGTATGCTGGGGGGGGGCAATCAGGCCCCTTCCAACCCCTCTGGCCACCTCCCAAGGCCTCCCGCCTCAGGAAGAGGCCCCTCTGCTGACCCGGGGGAGGGGGGGCGCGGCAATCCTACCCACCCAGCCCCGTTCCCCGCCAACTGGGGGGGTGTACCCCACTGCGCCGCAGGAGGGGGGGAGAGAGAAACCCCAGGGGGCAAATCCCCAACCCACCCCGACCCGTTCCCCACTCCGTGGGGGCAACAAAACCTGTAAGTCAGGGGGGGGAGACAATTCAGCCCCGCTCAACCCCTTGCCACCTCTCGCGGCTGCCATGTGCTTCCCGCTTCAGGGAACTGACTCCTCTGCCGGCCGTGGAGGGGGGGAGCTTACACTCCCGCCCCGCTCACCCTTAGTCCGTGTGCTTCGAGGGCAGCGGCCTGGTCAACGGCGCTGCCTCGAAGCACGTCCTATCTCCCCGCTCCCGCCTGGCCGAATGAGGCGGCAGAGCGGGGATTTCTAAGATGGCGCCCGGGACTTCTGACTCTCGCGAGAGTCCCGGGCGCGCTCCTTACATGGTTGCCAGGGGCAAACAAGGCCTAACTCCCCACCCCACCCTGGAGCGGCCGCTCCTTCCTCGCCTCCTTTGGCTAGGAGGGAAAAGGGGCGCCGCCAAACCCCCGCCGTGGCGATCGCGGAGGGGACTTCTATACAATGCAATTTGATGCAAAAGGACAGAGTTAAGACAGTCTGAAAAAATTGTTTGTTGTTGAATTAATGCTTAATAATGAATTAAGCATTATGTGTTTAATGAATTGTTTTCATTAAACATTATGTGTTTCATTAAGTATTATGTAACATTAAACATTATTTATTAAACATTTTCATTAAACATTAGGAAACGTTCAACGGCCGACGTACCCTGACCCCCGCGCATGGTGGATGGCTGGAACATGTGCGCTCACCTGCGCACGCACCATGCACAGCACATCCCCAGGCAGATATGATGCATGTGAGTGCATGTGTTCTGCCCAGAGCACAGTGCCCACAATCGGCATATGCCGATTGATCCCTATGTGTATAATGAATTAAGCTTTATGTGTTTCAGTGTGTTCTCCTTAGTCACATCACGAATCCCAGATGCTCCCCCAAAATGTATCTATGTTATACGACACAGCAAAATGGTAAATACACTCAAAAAACCTTTGGTTTAAGAGGGAAGTTAAGGCCCTTACAAATTCAATGATGCTCCAAAAAGCATGGAAATTTTAAGTTAAGGATCCTGCCTTAACGTTTGTGCCACATGTGGGGGAATTGCTTCAAAGTGTTTTTCCTCTATTTTTGCTCGCGTGCCTCACGCTGTGATCCACTTGAGCAAAGGGGTGGGGGGTATATAAGGAAAAATTAATAACTGAGGAAAAATAATTGAACAATTTTTCTTTTTGTGTAAATTAATTGCAGTTCTGTTTTTTGTGTCCTTCAGCTTGTTTTAGCTGATCCCTAATGCTGATCCCTGAATTGAGTTCAGGTTTTGAATTATGGCTAGACTGCCTAATTAAATATCTAGTTTTAATTTGTTGTTGTGGCTTGGCAGAATTTTCAGGCCTACCCCATTTGATTAAGCTTGCATTTTAAACAGTATTTAGATGTGTTTAGTCAACTGTGCATTGGTTTTTGTGTGTTTGTGTCCTAGAGGTAAACAAACACTAATATTTGTGTGCAAAGGTTTTTCTCATCAGAACAGACAGACTTTCTCAAAGAATCTATCCCATGGTTTGGGATTCCTTTACCTGGTAACAATGGTGAGTGTGCTCATTTTTCCAACCTGAGGGGGCTGGCAAGGCCCTAAGGATTCAGCAAAACCTTTTGCTGCTCAGACCATTTTCAGTTTGCAAGGAGCAGTAAGAAAATAAAATGTCATTTGGAAAGCAAACCTTAATTGGTTAAGGACTTTTATTTTTAACCCTTCTGCTCATTAAATCATCTTGCATCAAAAGACTGGTATATCACTTCATTATAAACCCTGATGGGAAGGCCCATAAATCTATACCACCACAATTGAAATGATCATCAATTTGACTGATGAAACTGTTCTGTCTTAATGTCAAGCACTAATGAAGTGTGTCAAGACTTTTTTTCCTAGATCCAAGAAGCCCTTTCCCAGGAACCTCGTAAGGCCTGCCACAACTTGCAGCCCGGTGACGAGGTCCCCACTGAAAGTCATCAAAGAAACAACAGCCTTCCAGCTGCATTGGTGAGTCCTTTTTCAAGTACTTTTGCAACCAACACAGACATTAATTTCCAGGCACCTTCACCCTGGATTCACACCTCCCATTACAAAAGGACCTCTGCACCTGTAGAAAGAAGGTCAGAGGGGCAGGGTAATGTGCTGGTAACCTCTTCCCTGCCACCTACCCATGAAGAGGATTTGCAACTACAAACCAAGAGAGCTGATGTGTCATGACTACCACCTTAGCGGTAAAGAAAAAGACTTTTAGGTGATTTCACCTTATTGAAAAAAAAATAGACTTTTAGGTGTTTTTTCTACTGGATCCAGCTCTTTGTTTTCTTACAAGTCTGCATCATCATCACCATTGCTTGTCTAGCCCAAGAAAACAAAAGAACTTTGCACACTGACCTGCTAGTGCACAGAAACACACGCACTAATAATAAATGCCTAGTGCATAGTATTCATGTTTTTTGATATGAATTAAATGGCTGTAATCTTTTTGTGTGTTTAAATGTTAAATTTGGGTCCATCTACCCTTATGCTTTGAAAGATATTTTGTTCCTGAAGTGTTAAATGCTTTTGAATAAGCGCAAGAGGTAACCACTCCATTTCCAGACACAGGACCAACATGGGCTAATATAGGCTACAATAATCCTTCTTGACATTCACCTAGTCAAGGAAGTGCAGGGAACATATTGTTTTCAGTCTAATAGGTCTGTGGGAAAAAATATGCACAAAAGGAAGGAGAGTCAAGGTCACAAAAGGAAGGAGAAACAGAAGGGTGATCACTGAGGAAAAATATTGAGGTATCTCCATACCTGGAATTGGAATTGCCCTCTCTATGCTAGAAATAAAACTAATGACTGGGATATTAAAAACTGTGGCTAGTGTAACATTCCTAGGCTTTAAGAACATAGTTGATGAAATGGGTGATATCAAACAGGTGGGTTAGCATAGCCCCAGACTTTATCCTAGCCTGCAAAGAGAGTGTATATGCTTTAATTGAAAAAAGTCCCAAATAACTTTGACTCTACCTTAGATTAAACTGCTTAAACTGAACTAGCAAAGGCCCAGTTGCATCAAACAGACAGATTAACCCTTTGGGCCTAGCTTGGAGATTTAGGCTCCAAAGTTTTTATATTGTTTTGCTTGTTTTTGTTGTTTTGCTTGGCTTATTTTTATGCATTCAATTAGTTTTGATGCTTTTTAGATGTTGCTTGAGTAGCACTACGAAACAACTATCACAAGGTTTGAATCAAAGACAAGGTGCCCAGGTTTATAACATGTATGCAGATTTCCAAACTCAGCAAACAGAGATTAATGACTTAATGTCCATAAGGGTTTAAATAAAAAAAGGAAGGGATTGTGGGGAATTTTTATTAGGAACCCTACGGAATTAGGCTACTAATAGTCAGAGTAAAATGGAAGATAGATGGAAGCTGGATAAAAATCATTCTTTGCTGAAATGAACTCTAGCCTGTTAGGAAAATATAATTATTAGGTTAGTTTAGTCTTTGTTTCACAGTGCAAGGTCTGGGAAGCAGTTTCACACTGTTCCTCCCTACAGCAGATAGCAAACAGTGACCTTGTAGATGTTTTCAGTTAATTGGGTTTGTTTAGACACCTTGCTTCATAAATAGTCTAGCTATATTGTTTTCAGTATCACTTGCTGAATAAGTAAACAATTGCTGTAACCTTTTACATGTGTATGACGTAGCTTTTGAGTGACATGTCTGTATCTATCTGCTTGAACTGTAACCTATAAAATACCTATGTAATCTGAAAACCAGCAGGCCAGTCTGGATCCTTGCATGGGTTCAGTTCTGCTCTCTCTCTCTCTGCACTTGGAGATCAATAAAGAAACTCTGACAGTTTTCACCAACAGCAGCTTGTGAGTATAAATTATTCCTCGACACACATACGCAGTAAAGACGTTGTACAGTCTCACATATTGTTCTTGCTTACAACTTAGGCACTTTTCACACAGTCCGGCGGTGAGTTGGGTGGAGGCTGTGGCGGGTGGGTGGCCAGTCTCATGGATGCCTACGCACCTCCACCCATCTCTGTGTATGGAGCATCTGCCATTGGTGTCTGTTGTTCTATGCATGGGTGATGGGTGGAGCGTGGGAGTGCGGACGCACCCCTACCCACCCACCGTGGCAATCGCACAGACGGCCCCTCCCCCACTGCCCACACATCTGCACACGTGGGCGGGGGGCAGCTGTGCAAATAGGGCCTTAGGTGCCAGGCACCCACACTTTGCCTTGGTCTTTCAGCCCCAATTCACTTCCTCTGCCCGTTGGGGGCAGCGCCCAAGCTGGAGACAGTGCTATATAAATGTTTATTAAGGATTTAAAGTTGGGTACATATTGAAATTAATAACATGGAATGCCCATGGAAGAAGTGGCAAATCTGGTTGAGGGAAGAGGAGTCTTTGGGGCGGGTGAGGGTGGTGGTAGAGAAGGAGTAAGTTTCTAGGTGGGAATGCAGCAGAAACAAGTGCAGAAACATGGTTCTACAGAACTTCTATTTGTATTTGTATTTTTAAAAATGAACAGTAGAAAACAAAAAAAATGCTGTCTCCTTGTCCGGTGAGAAAACCCAGTCACAGCCAGGAAGTCTGGGAGCTTGGCAGACTGGTCTTGGTACTAAGACCACACTTTACCTGTCCCACCCAGGCCTTCCTGCTGCATCCCCAAGGCTCCCAGCTCCGGCTCTTTCTCTGTACACCTGTGTGGGAAACAAGGGAGTCCTGGGATTGTCTCTCAAAAGTCCTGAAGTCAAAGGAGGCTACCGGCACCAAATAATCTCAGCTGAGTCACTGCAATTGGGTGGGGAGCTCTCAGCCCCAGCAATGTGCTCAGAGAGCTGGGGCTAGGTTATGCTTGGGGCATTCTCAACTGAAACAATAAATCTGTGGCAATCCATCATGCATTGAAATATCCTGATCCGGCGCCTACCCCTATAGACGTTCCTGCTATTGTGTGACATTCCAGCAGCCACCAGATAGACTCCTCCTCCGTCCTCCTACTACCTGCGGCCCAAACGATATCATGTTTCTATGGGTGCTCCGGTTACCACAGAGTGGAAGTAGGGTAATGCTGCACTTAAATACACATAACAGCAACGACATACAAGTACTGGTTGCGCATGATGATGTCAGTGATAAGTTATATGATATCAGTGTATCACATCTATTCTGCCTCTGAATGTATTTCATATACCATAATATAATAGGTTGTGTCATCGTCACACAGAGAATTCATTTTCACCAATCCTACTGTTTCCTACTCACTACTTCCCTGTTTATTTCCCAAGGATTACATTAGCTTTTCATAAGAACATAAGAAGTGCCATACTGAGTCAAACCAATGGCCCATCAAGCCCAGCATCCTGTTCTCTGACAATGGCCAATCTTGATCTCATGGGAGAAGAACCAACAGTCACAGTGGGCAATCCATTCTCCGTTGTTCACTTCCAGCTCCCGACAGTAAGAAGTTCATCCCATAAGCTACTTGGTTAATAGCCATTAATGGACCTACTCTCCAAGAACTTATCCAGGCCTTTTTTAAACCCAGCTACACTACTGGCCTTGACAACGTCCTCTGGCAACGAATTCCATAAGTTAATTATGCATTGAGTGAAAAAGTACTTCCTTTTATTTGGTTTAATCTGACGGCAGCTAGTTGTTATAAATCTGCCGCTTTTCACTTAAAAGTGAAAGGGCTGAATTTAAGCTAGGATTAAAGTAACTTCTAGGGTTAGCAAAGTTTCACTTAAAAGCTAAAGGGTTGCATTTAAGCTAGAGTGCCAGTAACTTCTAGAACTACTGTGTGAGTGACTCACCTTTGATCAAAGGGCTTCCAAGGGGTTAATTGCTCCCATTTCAAAGACTTGGCTGTAGTGGGGCGGAGGCCTAGCTGTTAGTATAAACTGGGATCTCTCCTGCGAGAGCCCCTTCTCGAGCAGAGAGAGCCCCACGTGGAGTGAGACAGAGGCAGAATGAGCAGAGTTTGGTTACTGCGAGCTCCTCTTGCCACAACACTGCACATTCAGTTGTCAGCTGATAAGACCCCTAAGCCCTTTGCAGCGCCCCTGGTTTCTAGGCATAAGTCCTCCATTTTCTAGGCAGGCCCTGCCACCTGCATTCTTTGTTCATAAATGCATGCCCATGAATATGATTGTACTGAAACCTGTTGGCATACATTTATAAAGGGCCACCCTGCCCAAAGCAATCCAGATCACTCTGTATAACTTCCCTTACTATACATATTATTCGAACAATCTTTGTACTATCAGCTATCTTAATTAACAATGATCTCCATCCACAGCATTAATTCAAGTACAAGGTATTGCTTTGGCTTCCTTAGAAACAGCCTCATTTGATGATAATTCCCCATTTGCACCTACATGTTGGCATTGATCAGCTAGCCAGTTCAGAATCCATTTAACGTGCTTCACTGACTTGGTATGCTGCTGACTCTTTAAATTAGAATGCTTTTCTTGAGCATTCAGTGGGTGCAAGATCTTAAACAGTTCTGAACTGAATCCTGCTTAAAACTTATTTAGAAATTATTATTATTATTATAAGCATTTATATAGCGCCGGCGATGTAGCTGGCCCTAGTCTTCGACTAGATGCTCTTTCTCGCGTGGGGATTGACCATTCCCTGTAACTTCTCCCTGAACTCTTGGTGTCTTTATTTAACTGCCCTGTCTTTCATTCACTCCTGAATCAGATAACTTTGTTGAGTCAGGTGCCGATTCTAAGTGCCGTGCAAGCGTGCGTACCGCATGTGTAACGCACGTGCAATGCCCAGCCCCCACTATGGAGACTACGGCACACATGCAAACCATGTGGTTAGCTGTGTGTGGGGAGGTTCAACCTGTAGATCGGGAAAGCCTCCATACAGTTCCTTTCCAGCAAATGCGGCTGTACCCTAGACAGTCTTCAAAACCCCAACTAAATAAAACTACCCTGTGCACCTCCTCTCCTCAAAGAGAAGTTCTAGAAATCTTTGGGATATTTACACAGTCAGAGAAACCAAGAGTCTTCAAGATTATTAGCACAATTTTGTAATTCAATGGTCTCTTACCTGTCCTGCAAAAAGCCCACACACCCCGATTATACAAAGTATGTTGAATACAGCTGAGCCAACAATGGTTCCAACGCCTACATCGCCTTTTGTGATAAAAACACCTGAAAAACAAGTTCAAAGCAACACTGATCAATTAGACAAGACAGGAATTTTAGACAGAATTCAAAGGATTTTATTCGGCTCCCTCCCTCCCAATCTTCAAATTGCTTCTAAAAACCTACCTCCACGTCAGGTTTCTCCCTAGCCCCTCACCCCCCACAGATCGCTCACTGATGTTCAATCTCCTCCTCCCCTGTAACCAAACTAACCACGTGCACCTGCAACTTTGTAAACGTATCCTTCTCTCTCTTTTTGTTTCCCTCTCCCTTCTCTCCCCTAGATTGTAAATCCCTCCGGACTGGTACCCGTCTCTAGCTATTGACTGTACAGTGTCAGGTACATTGCTGCATATGCTGTGCAGGCATATAAAATTGGGACCCTTTATCACTTCTTTCTGATATTTGTCAGATGATCATGAAAGTGTGATATACAGCCCTGCCAAATTACAAGGTGGTACAGTCAGACATACATCTCTAAGTTAATGCTTATACTACCAGGACCCGTTATCCAATCCTTCTGAAAGTTGGCAGAGATAGTAAATACTGGAAAGGGTATACACTTGTCAAGTTTCATCTACATTAAATGTGAGGCAAATAAGTTACAGCTAAGAATGTATATGAAGATTTTTGCAAAATAACATAATTCAACTGCATATACAATTTGAGTCCTTCATCCAATATTTTTGGAATTTGGTACACTTAATGCCTTCCATTGGAGGTATTATCACTCCACGTTTCAGCCAAATATAATGAAAAACAAAAATGTTATAGCTGAAAAAGTGTTTTCCATTGAAACCAATGGAAAACAAAAATGAATAATAATGAACTACAGCACTACTGCTGGGGCAGAGTAGTACGGGTGCCCTGGACGATAGATTCTGGCTAAAGAAGCTGCGTCATAAAAAGTGAGCTCATTAGAGATTTCTACGTAGCCAGCCTCTGGGGCCAGAACCTGATGATACAATAATGGGCCCCACAGAAATCCATGCCATAATGACTGAAAAATAAACACAAACACTCACCATTGCCTGCTACCCTCAAGCCCCTTTTGTCCAAAGAAGGAGACCTTGAATTTTTTGTAGAACCATCCACAGAAAATGTACCATCCTGGAAACTGCCTTATAACCTAGTAGTGCTCTGAGCACGTTAGAACATGTTACAGCCCTGGTCATTACTATAAACTAAGGGGAATTTCACACGTGACAGGCCTTTTGGCCCGCCACGCTGAACCCTGGACCGGGATCCGTCTCGGATCCCAATCCATGATCAGACCGGCCGTCCTTTAGAGGTGCCAGCCTGATCGTGGAGGGGAATTGGGGAGGGGGCAGTGCGGCGTGATGTGCAGCCACTCAGCCCCACCCCGCCGCACTCCTCTGGCCACCCGCCCTCGGGGAGATGGGCGGGCACAGCGGCCAATCCCGCTGCTGCGCCCAATCCCATACTGCGGTCGAAACCACGGTCCGGAATGGGGCGAGGTAACAGGCGTCACCTTCGCCCCATTCCTGATCGCGGTTCAGCTAACCACGATTCTGGAGGTGAGGCCGGCCTCACCTCCAGTTAGCTTTGAACCCCGCCAGGAATTCACCGTGGTGAACATCTGATGGGGCTCAAACAGACGTTCGTGCAATCACAGCCACCACCCTGAATCCACTGTAATTCAGGGTGGTTGACTGTGATCCCGTAACGTCTGAAATTACCCTAAGTATGGCTTGGGTCACATTTGCTGTGTAGATAGTTCTAAATAGGGCAAGGCATCGCCCTCCGACCCAGGAACACTTCAGAATAGAGTCTCAGTCTCAGACCTCTGTCCCGCATGGACAGAACTGTGCAGACAATAATAATAAACATGGGTACAACAGACAGGCTCTCATCTATAGGACTGTAAGGATGTTCTCTCCAGAATCTCTTAAATGTTGCCTCCAACTGCGTGGGAGGCTGGTGCTTTCCCAGAGGGAGTCCCTGGCATGGGAAGAGTCTAGCAGTTCCATGCACTGCCCAGGCGGTCCTGGCTCCTCCTCCATACCACATACATCACTCCTCAAACCAGGGGCGTAACTATAATGGGTGCAGCTGAGCCATCTTCTGCCCCAGGACCCATTCCTACCTAACTACAACCCTGCCTTTCTCACCCCCCAGTGCTGCTTCAGGGAGTAGCCCTGACTCTGCCTTCTATCAGCTGCTCAGATCTGCCTTCAGGCACCCACTTCCCAAGCCAAGCTCTCCTCTGGAATGGGACCGTTTTCAAAAAAGGAAAAAAAGCTTTTAATTAATTTTCTCATTGGGATTTTGTTTTAGAACCCCAGTCATGGCCTATCTTCACCCCAAATACCCTCTTGGTTTGCACTAAAGCTTCATCCCCACTTTGATCCGGTTATGCCAGGCATGCCTAAAATAGTTCAACTGCTCTTTAGCCTGACCCTGTAGATGGGGCAGGACCAGGGCCAGATGAGTCATTGAGCTGGGTGCATCACAGTATAAAGGCCTGCACTTTGCAACATGCACAGTGTATGTTTCCTGGAGACCACTCTGCTGTTGGAGCCCTCACCAACAATCATCAGGCAAAGCAGTAAAGAAAAGTGCAAGGAGGGTGTGTGTGTGTGAGTGTGAGTGTGAGTGTGTGTGTGAGAGAGAGAGAGAGAGTGAGTGAGTGAAGCAAACTGGGCAGAGATGGGGAAATGAGAGGAACTAGCCAGGCAAGCAGACCAGGCAGAACAGGTATGGAGGCTGAAGAGCAGAGTGGGCAGCTGGGAAGCATGCAGAGTAGACAGTGGGCTGGCAGTGGGAGAGCAGGTGGGCCGCCGGGAAGCACACGGAGTAGAGAGTGGGCTGGCAGTGGGAGAGCAGAGTGGGCAGCCGGGAAGCATGCGGAGTAGACAGTGGGCTGGCAGTGGGAGAGCAGAGTGAGCAGCCGGGAAGCATGCAGAGTAGACAGTGGGCTGGCAGTGGGAGAGCAGAGTGGGCCGCTGGGAAGCACGCGGAGTAGAGAGTGGGCTGGCAGTGGGAGAGCAGAGTGGGCAGCCGGGAAGCATGCGGAGTAGACAGTGGGCTGGCAGTGGGAGAGCAG
>QEPC01014298.1:507833-535079 GCA_003113815.1 Sphenodon punctatus
CCCCCCCCCCCCGCCCGCACTGCACGGCTACAGGTGAGCTAGGGCTAGCAGCTCCAACAGCTGGGGCGGGGCCGGCCTGGATTTTGAATTCAGGCGGCGCTGCCTCTGCCGGAGCAACAGACCAGACTCCAGGAGCGGGGGCCAGCTCCCGCGGGGCCATGTGCCTCTGCACATGTCGCGCATGCCTGGGACCGGCCCTGCGATTCCCCCCTCCACTTCCCTGCTACCAACCGTGTGCACCCTGGAAAGAGAGAGCGCCCTAAGGAAAGATCATGTTCTCCTCTTGCAAAAACCTGGGCAGCTATTCTGCAAAGAACCACCTTTCGTTTGAAAGATACAGGATTCTGGAAGAAAGATAGGTGATTCTGGAAGAAAGATAGGTGATTCTGGAAGATAGGTGAGAGACACCTGGCTTCTGAAAGATACGTGATAGTAAAAAGTAGATTTTAAACCCTACTATTGAAAATCACGTCTCTTTCAGAAGGCAGCTCCGTCGCACACACATTACACTCCAGTCAGTTTCATGTCCCTTATACAGCGCCCCGCTTCCTGGCTCCGCTCCTCTGCCCTCTCCGGGAGCCGGGGAAGGGGGGTGCTGTGTAACTGACACGAAACTGACTGGAGCTTAAATTACAGTCTTTGTGTTGGAGCTGCCTTCTCATAAAGTTGTGTGGTTTTTAAAAGTAGAGTCACGTACCTTTCAGGTCAGCAGCTGCTCAACTGAGCATGTGCGAGCCTGCAGAACTGAGTTTTTTAATCATCAATAACTCAGTTTTGGCTGCACCAATCACTATCATATTACATAATCAGTTGTTATTGATCTCATGCTCCATGCCTGTGACGTTTGGGGGCTCAACTCATCCAGGGGGAGGAGATATTGATGATTCAAAATCGTGAGGATGTCTGCATTTTGACCATAAGTAATTAACTTTTAAACAGTCATAACATTTTAGTTCTAATGGACAAAAACCTAGAAGTAAAACCGAAACTTAGTGATGCAGTAAACTGGTAACTGGGAAATATGGTAATGGTAACAGGACAGTAAACTGAAAGTCTGTAAATCACTATATTTCTCAGTATTTGAAAACATCACATACCCATACTGGCAATCAGGAAATGGTTGGGAATTGGATACACATTCCCAAAATTGCAGAATTACCTGTGAGTAGCAATTTAGATACCCATTTCAGCTCTAGTTAGGGATCTTCAGATTGAGGAAGAGACAACAGAAAGGGGATAGGAAAGAAGTTTATAAAACCACGAGTGGTGTGGAACAAGTAAATAGGGAGTTGTTAATACTGACCCTCTCAAATAATCCTAGAGCTAGGGGACACTCCAATGAAGTTAACTGGCAACAGACGTAAAACAAAGTACTTTTTCACTCAACACATAATTAACTTGTAGAAATTGTTGCCAGAGGATGTTGTGAAAGCAAAGAGCGTAGCTGGGCTTGAACAAGGATTATTATTTATTATTATTACAAGCAGTCGTATAGCGCAAGCAGTGTACCTGGTGCTTTACATAGCAACGAGAGGTTCTTTAAAGAGAAGTATGTCAGGGGATGAGAGCTCTGATTTTTGGGAGCTGTGAGCCGACAGCAGACAATGAATGGATCACTCCATTGTGATCAATTACATGCTTCTCTGAAGCAGTCAAGGGCAGTCAATATTGGAGACAGGATGCTGGGCTGGACCGACTATGGCACTCGGATATTCTCACGAGTCAGCATCCATCCGTCAAATATTTCCGTGTTCTAAGGGGACCGACGCCCCAGCTTCCCTGAATCTGGCACTGGGCGGGCAAGGGAAGGGAGAGGCCAAATCCAGGCCACAGGTTTGCAGTATGTAAGTGGTAGGAGGTTTCCACTACCTAGTGCAGAATTTTCATATTTCAAATACTGCTTAAAACTAACTGGCTAAATCTCTGGACTGAATCTCTGGTGGCTGGTATAAATAATACGTCCACAATAGGCTCTTCCCCCACTCTCACCCTATTTCAAGTCAAGTAATCACAGATGGCATCTATTTTTGGTCAAATCTCTTCTGTTACAAAACCTGGTATCCAATTACTATGCAACTTGCAGTGCTGGGCAAGCGCATTATGCCTTTCCAATTCTGTCAACGGATGTCAGCTTGTCATTATTCCCTTCCCTCCCCTCTTTTTCTGGACAGCTGAGTTTGTTATTAAAAAGAGGAAATGCTGAGAGAGAAAACTAGTTTGTGATTATTAGTTTGGGAAGAAAGGACATGGCTTTTAATGAAGGGAAGTCAAACCAAACTGAAATGATGAAAAATTAAGAACAAATCAACAAAGTGAAATGTACAGAATCCTATTTTAATTTTTATTACCACTGAATATTTATGTTATGGTAGCAGCCAAACTAGATCAAGGCTCCATTATGCAGGTCCCCATCCTGAAGATCTTACAGTCCAAGATATACCAACAGATGAACAGCAGGGGATGGAGAGAGAGCCCAATGGGTGAAGCAATGGCTCAGCTCTGTTAGTTACAAATTATGCTAGTGGAGTTTAAGGAAGGACAGTAGGGGGCAGGGTGTGTGCAAAATGTGAAGGGGCACACCCCTCCATGAATTTGAGAAAGAGAAATTAATCCCTCCTTAATTTGGCCATTGTTTCTGCTAAGGGGGGAGGAATCAGAAGTAGGAAGACAGACTGTAGCCACCGTACTCCTGTAGCCATAAGGCTGGAAGTCTGAACCAAAGCCTGGCTCTGGTCACAGTAAACACTAGAAGTAAGTAACACAGTAAACACAAGCACCCAAAGGTTGAATCAGTGTAAGATACAAATGTCGTGATTTTGCTTGTTTCTAAGGTGAAATACTTGCACAAGCCAAGTAATCGCACAAACGACTAGTTGCATCAGACAAGCAAAAATGTCAGCCAAGCACAAGCAGGATGGCCACACCTGCAAGATACGGGGGAAAGGTAGAAAGACAGAAATATGAATCATTAGGGTTGGCATAAGGTAAGGATGAGGCACCTTGATAAGGAAGGAAAGCACAAAATATTGGCTGGAATTGGCGTCAGGCATAGACAGGTGAGGATGGATGGAATGTGTTCGATAATCGGTTGCATAGCTGCTATCTATAAATGTCCAGTAGGGCATAGATATGGCTCATTATGAGTCACTCATAGTGCCAGAGGGATCCATATTGACAACTTCCCATTGTTGGGGACACCCAAAGCTGACAACTTGTGCAGATGTAAATGGACGTGCGTGCAATGGTGTAGTTCCAGCAATAAACCTGGCCCCTTAGCTGTGTGATCTGTCCGGAGCGCCTGACAAGCCGTTTCAGAGCCTGCAGTTTCAGTCCTGACTCTGCTGTTCCGAGATTCACCCAGGACACAGTGAACCGGAATGCCTCAGCTGCACAACCCACGGGTCCTCTGGCTCCGAATGCCTGACTCCCTGAGGCTCAGTTCAAGGAGGCTGCTGGGGTAACTGGGAAGATGAGTGGATGGGAGCTCGTGAGGTGAACAGAAGCTCACCTAGAGAGAGGTTTATCCAAGGGAAGCTGGAAGGAGTTGCCCTCAGGCATGCCAGAATACATATTGGGTGAAGATGCTATGGGTTGGTTTAAGTTTTTGCATTTGATGCCACAGCTGGATGGAGCCCTGTAGCAAGTAAGCGACTGGGAACAATGAGCTGTTCCTGAAGACCTGCTAGTTTGGTGTTTGATTCAGACACTGTGCAAAGGGCAAGCCAGGAGCAAGCTTGATACAGGCTCATTCACACAACATCCGCCTCAGGGGTTGATATGAGACTTCCCATTGGAGGTGTTGTGAAGGTGGTTTTATGAGGAACAATAAACTGTCAGGGATTTTCAGCATGGGTTTCATGCTTTGTAAACTTTCCTGTGCCCAGAAAGCTATTGGCAGCCAGTGCAGACTCTGGTGCGCCCAGTGACCCGTTCCTGACAGAAGGCAGGCCGCTGCGTTCTGCACCAACCGCAGCTTCTTCTTTTTTTAATTAATTTTATTGTTTTATTTTTCTTAGAAACTTTACAATTAAAGTCTACATATATCTCAGTTCTGTAAAGTGTATGGTATTGCATTAATGTCAAACAGCTTTTAACATATTTTTACTCAAAAACAGTGGTCAAATAATATCATTTTATCGCTCTGGATAAATTCTTCATTTTCAATTGCTGCAATGATGTTATACCACATTGCTTCTAGGCCCTCTTTTTTATTATTTAGTTCTGCCATTAACTTTTCCATGGTGAACAAATACCACAACCGACTTATCCATTCCTCAAGTGACAGCGGTCCCACCGGTTTCCAATGCCTAGCAATTATATTGACCACAGCCAGGCACAAGACTTTGGATGATTCCTGATGCCTTTTAATAGTTTTACTAGATGGGTAGAGCCCAAGAATGGTTATTTCCAGTTAAAAAGGCACTATAGTTCCATTTATCTTGGTATGGTAAGACCATACTTGTCTCCAAAATGTCTGTACATATGTACAACTGCAAAGGCAATGTTCAAGAGTGTCTTGTTGTCCACATCCCTTCCAGCACACTCCATTACCATGGGTCTTTCCGTATTTCAACTGCGAGGGAGTTATATAGTATCTTGTAGTTGCCTTTAATTGAGTCTCTAACTTCGAGAGCCGTTGCACAATGGTGCCTATGTCTCCATATTACTGTAACCTCACTTTCCGTGAATTTTTTATTTAACTCCCTTTCCCATTTGGCTATGTAGGAGTGCTGCATAGTATAAAGGAGCAATTTAAGCTCTTTATAAATGCTGGATCATTTACCCTGTGCCCGTTAGGTTGAAAATGGCTATTTCAATCCCCGCTGGGTTTCTACCAAAACAATCCCTCAGTCCTGGGGTTATGAATACACTGTTTGGGTATTTTCAGACGTTACGAGATCACAGTCAACCACAGCGAACCACGATCAATCCTGCGGGGGGACCAAAGCGCCCTGAACGTCTGTTTTGCGGGTGCCAGATGTTCACCACAGTCAATACCCACCAGGGGTCAAAAGTAACCATGTTTCCGGAGCTCCGGCCCGCACCATCTCCGAAAGCATGGTCAAACCGATTCCCAATGGGAAACGAAAAAAAGTAACGTCTGGATGGCAACCACTGGCCGGAATCAAGGAAAATGATTCCCAGCCGGGGACAAAGCATGCAGCGTCGCTACCAGGCAACCAGCAACAACACCGGCCGGGGAGGGAGATTTAAAGGGCACACAGCAGCAGGGGGACATGGCGTGATGGAGCGAGGTGGAAAGGAAAGGAGAGTGGTAGGAGAGAGAGCATGGCAGGAGGTGGTGGAGGTGCAGGCGGAGAAGGGGGCGATTGTGCTGCACCTGGAGACGGCGGAGGGACAGCAGCAGCAGCCGCAGCAGCCGGGCCGGGCCGAACCGGTGCCTGCTGCTGGCCCGGGGGACAAGGCACCCCAGAAACGGGTAATGGTACCGAAAGGGAGGGGGGCAGTGGCGCATGGGCTCCAAGGCGGGTGGGTGGGTCGGCAGGGGGGAAATGGGGGAGGGAGATGGGGCCGTGGCAACCCGTTAACCAACACACACACCCCACGACCCGCAGACATGGAAACGGGCCCGGGAGCCTGAGCCCCCGGAGGAGACGGCTGGAGGGCAGGTGGAGGAGCAGGAGCAGGAGCAGGAGCAGGAGAAGGAGGAGGAGGAAGACCGCAACCCGGAGGGCACCTGCGGGAGACAGCCGTACCATCGAGGGGGGCAATGGGGGCACAGGGAAACCCAGGACTATATACAGATCTGGGGGACCCTGGAGCACTAACTGGAGCTGGAGGTCAACCAACGGAATGAGCACGTCTTCAAGGAGATTGTGCGGGAAATGGAGGCAGCAGGGCATCACAGGACAGTTGCCCAGTGCTGGTCGAAGGCCAAGACGCTGAAGAGGGGCTACAAGTTCATTAAGGGCAACAACTGGTGGTCTGGCCATGGAGCCCGAACCACCCCCTACTACAAAGCCCTGGACTGCATCCTACACATGAAGGGCTCAATAGTTACACTGTGCCTCGTGGGGAGCGCAGTGGTACAGGGCAGGGAACAGGCCAAGGTACCCACTCCCCTCGCTGCCCCCAGTGAAGACACCGGCTCCAGGAGCCCCGCCCCCCAAGAGGAATGCCCTGGAACCTTGGGGACTAGCAGGCCCCCCTCGCGCGCCAGCTCCCAGAGCCCCTGGCCGAGGTCAGAAGCTGGAGGATCCGAGGCCGGCACCCTGGTCACCATCAGCCAGTGGACACAGGGGGACCTCAGCCACACTGAAGGGCCGGCCTCAGAGGGCTCTGAGACCAACATAGAGGGTAAGCAGGCAGGGGGAACGGGACATGGAAGGGAGGGGGAATGCCCTGGGGGGGAAGGGGGCACACGGGCCACGGGCCCTCCGTGCCCCAGAGCGGCTCCTTCGGTCTGCCGAGGGTGTCTTTCTGGAGGTCCCCCGTGTTAAGTGGGGGGCCACAATGGAGAGGGTATTCTCGGTGGCTGGGCTGCGCCTTTGGAACTCCCTTCCGGAGGAAGCTCGCCTGGCCCCAAGCCTGTTGACATTCTGGCGAAGTTGTAAAACCTGGCTGTTCGCCCAGGCCTTTGGGGAGGGGGAGAGGGGGGGTTAATGGGTTTTCTCCCCTTCCCTAATTATTGTTTTAATGTTCCTGGGCCCTGTTTAATATTTTATAGTGTATGTTGATGTTTTAAAATTTTTATATGTATTTTGTATGGTTTTATTGTTGGAAGCCGCCCCGAGCTGTTTGCAGGAGGGGCGGGGTAGAAAATAAATTTATTTAGAAAATAAATAAATAAATAAATCCCCATGTCTGTGACATCTCTGTGGTACATCCAGGCATAGAAGGGAACGATGGTCATGATCCGGGCATCGTGGCTGCGACCAGAGTGGCCCATGTAAATGTCTATGAACCGTCCCCGGTGGTCCACGACCACCTGCAGCTGCACGGAGTGGTACCCGTGTCGGTTGACATACTCCGATGCCTCCCTAGCAGATGGGCGCAGGATCTCTATGCGGGTGCCGTCCACGGCGCTCATGCAGTTGGGGAATCCACCTGCCGCAAAGCTGGCCATCATGGCCTCCTGGTCCACCAGCTGGATTGCTCGGTCCAGAAGCACGCCCTTCACTGCCTCACAGATGTCCTGCAGGATCCCAGCGACAGTGCTCACCCCAACGCCGAAGTACTGTGAGACGGAGTGGCAGGAGTCCAGTGTTGCAAGGGCCCCAACCCCAATGGCAACCCACTGGACCATGGGTATGGGGGCCCACATGGGGGTGGCCTGCCACTCCAGCCAGGGCGTTAACAGTCCTGCGAGGTGCAGGAGGACGTGTCTGTCCATCTGAAAGTGCGCTCTCCAGGCGGCCTCGTCCCATTGGGCTAGTGCCCTGGCCCACCACCCCTGTGCCCGTTCCGTGACCCATACACGCCGATCAATGGGCATTACGAGCAGGGCAGCACCCCATGGTCTCCCTCCGCCACTGGAGCCATCCGGCCGCCTTGCAAAGCGCCGCAGCCTGGCACCGGGTGTGGAGGAGGGCCTGTCGGGCCGCCCCGGACACCTGCTGCGCCCTGAGGCAGGCCAGGGAGCACCTGTGCCTGTGGTGGGCTCTCCAGGCTCTGGCAGCACTCCTGGCCATGCACACGTGCAGCCAGGCGGCCAGGTGCACCTCAGCGGTCTGGATGCACAGGAGGTCTTTGTGGGAGCGATACCACCCCGCGCAAACAGCTAGGTGCATCCCGCAGGCGCCCAACCGGCACAGCTCCATGGTGACCAGTGCCCCGGGTGGGTTGGGGCCGCACCTGTTGTAGGTTGGGCCTGGTGGTGCCTTGACCCCCGGTTGCGCCCTGCCAACCGGGCTCAGGGTCCCGGGTCGCTCTGATCGCCCCCTGACCAGCAGGCCCAGCTCCTGCAGGGCAAGCGGGCCAGGGAGGCCGTGGGCGGCCCCAGGAGCGCACATGCCTTCCCGGCAGGGGGCATGGTGCTTGGTTATGCCCTCGGCCGGGCGTGTGCGGGCAGCAGCTGCATTCCTGCTGTCATCACCTCCCACCTAGGCTGCCTGCTGTCCTGAGCACCCTGATTAGTGTGTAGGCTGCCCTGTCTGTGTGCTCTGTTCCAGCAGCTGGGTTGGGTCCTCACCCCACGCCTCGTCCTGTATCAGTACAATGTTGCAGCCTGTGGCCTTATCACTTGGCCTTGGAGCTTCCCGGCTTCCTCTCCCGTCCCTCCAGGGATTGTGGGGGGCCCCTTGCATTGTGTGTAGTATCAGGCACTTGCTGGACCATGGCTGGCCATGCTTCCCCCAGGCTCGGGGGCCCCAGCACCCCAGGCGCCCTGCGTAGTTGGACCTTCCACGAGACCATGGCCCTGTGTGACTTGTGGCATTCCCCTGCCGTGCAATTGCTCCTGAGCTGCCTGAACAGCCTCATCGGTGCCTATGAGAGTATGAGCTCCGGGCGGCGGTACTATGGCCATGTTGCAAGCGCCCACGATTGCCAGCTGCATGCGGAGGCACTGGGCCTTTCCCGATGGGCGCATCCTGGAGATCAGGTGCTCGCATGTGGGGTGGTCAGCGGCGGAGACCGTGTCTGCCCTCTCGGTGTGCAGCCTGTCTGGCTACACGGCCTGTCTGTTGGAGGGGGGCCCTGCCCTGGCTGTGTCCTTCTTTGGCTGTGTTCACGGGGCCCGAGGTTACCAACGGTCCCACAGGGCGATCTATCACCGCCTGTTGGAGCTGGGTCACCTTCCGTGGCCCCCACCTGTGGACTATGTCTTGTCAGAGCCCTCTGAAGCGGAGGTGGCAGAGCTGGCCAGTGTGTGGTCCCGATCCGATATGCAGGTGGGGGTCATCACCCAGGATCCCTTCGAGGCTTACTATGTGGTTGCCTACCACATGTCTGAGCTGGGCTTCCATTGGGACATGCTTCAGTGGCCGCAGTTCATGCACCTGGTGGGCCACCCGGCCCCAGGCCCCTTCGTGGCCCCCTGCAGCTGGCTGTGAGGCCCCCTCCTGCCTTCCGGGCCCTGGATATGGGCCTGGTGTGCACTCCTGCCTCCGCCCTGATGCAGTGGGTCACTGCCCCTTCCCTCCCTGCTGTTCCTGGCTCGCTGCTGTGCTGGTTATTTCTTGGGGTTCCGCTGCCCCTGCCTGTGGCTCCGGGCCCCGTCCGCGGGGCCCCCCTGTGTGCCTCTGCAACAGGTGTTCCCCTCCATGACTGCCTTCTCCTGCGGCTGTATCCTGAACTGTGTGCCGGCCCCCGGCGGCCCGGGTGCCACTGCCCTTCGTGCTCCGGCCTCGCTCCCTCCTGTGCCTGGGCCCCCCGCCCCCCTGGGTGCCTGTGTAACTGTGGGCGCCCTCCGGGGAGGGGGTGTTGCTGGCCTGGATGCCCTGCTCTTCATCTCCGTCTCGCCTCCTTCCCATCCATCGCACCCTAGCTGTCGCATGGGATCCCTGACTGCCTCCTGGACCATTCCCAGGCAGCTCCCAGGTCCGTGTGGCCTCCCCCTGTGACTGTGCTGTGCCCCTGGGGTTCACCACGTTCCAGGACTGCCTGTGTTGCTGTGGGGGTGCCCGTGCGGACTGTGCTGTTGTGGGGATTCTGTTTGCCGTTCCCCTTGTCCTGCCCTGTCCCCTGGGCCGGCCCCCTACTCCTTCTCTCCCCCCTGTGCCTGTTGTGCCATGTGTGTTGTCTGTCCCGTCGTGTCCCCCCTTCCCTTCCTTTCCCATGAGGGTGTGTGCGCACCCGGGCATGTGTTTGTGATGTGTGTTCCACTGTGGCCTCGCTTTCCCTGTCCTGTTGTGTGCACTGCTCCGGGGGCTCTTCTTCCTCTTCCCCCTCCCTTCCTGTTTCCCTTGTGTGGGCGTTCCCTGTGGGCACTTTTGGCTTCGTTTGCCCTCTTTCAGCCATGTCTGTCTCCCGCCTCTCCCCGGTGCCTTCTGGGTGTTTTGACCACGGCCGGGGATCGGCGTCATGTCTGTTGCGCTGCCCCGGCCCGTGATCCGACGGCCTGATTCCCTGCCGTGGTCCTGGTCCCGTCACGTCTGTTCTGGGCCTTCTTTGACCACGGGGGGTGGTTGGGCGGCTCACCACTGCTGGGAATTCACTGTGGTGACTCGGGACCGCGTAACATCTGGAATGGCGAAGTGCACTCAGTTCCTGACTCCAAAGCAGGTCAACAACCTGCGAGTACACACGTGGAGTCCAACGAGCACGAACTCTACACTCCTCAAAGCGCATATTATCTATATTGGGCACAGGCACCCTCTCTTCAGTCCATCCTCCCATAGTCACCGACAGGGCCAAATGGTCACTTTCAGGCCGAGAGACCAACATAAAGTTCTCAAAAATTTCCCATTGTTCTGCACATGTGACAATATAGTCAATCAAATTTCTGCCATTTCCGTTAACAAAAGAAAATTCTCCCTCTGAATCCCCAGGCCCTGTTCCGTTCAGGGCCACCAAAGAGCTTGATTTTAAGAACCTGACCATAGCAGAGCCAGTTAGGAAGTCTAAGGATGGTGTTTGGAATGAGCTTGGCTCTGCTATGGTCAGGTTCTTACCTTTAGTAAAAAGTTGGTCTGCCTTATTGATCCCCTTTTTCTGCAATTGTTTAACTAATTTAGTAGCAATTTCTTGCTCTCGAATGCAAATTCTCTGTATTGGTGAATAGGGGGACGCTTGAGGTTTATCTTTCAATTTCCTCTGCACCCTTCTCCAGTACTTTATTAAAGAGTTTGCGAAGGGATGTTCCCTTCTAAGATTGATGGGAATTACCCCTTCATCGACAATTACATCTTTCATCGTTTCGAGTTGTAATAACTCATGTTCTATTATGGGCCATTCAGGGTCTTTTGGGCAAGGATACCAATATTGCAGTGCAGCAAAAACAGCTTCTTTATGGTATAATTTGATGTCTGGCATATTTAAACCGCCCTTTTCTTTAGGCTGAAGCATTGTGCTCATTTTCAATCTAGGCTTTTTTCCCCTCCACACCAGGTCTCTGACTAATGTTTCTACTTGTTGGAAAAATGTCTTTGGAAGATCTATTGGCAATGCCATAAATTTGTAAATTAGTTTGGGCAGGGCTATCATTCTAAATAAGTTTATTCTCCCTAGCCATGAGCACAGCAGACTTTTCCAGCTTGTAAATTCTTGATGAATTTGTTTAAGGATAAGAGGAAAGTTAGCTACATATAAATCTTTACAGTCTTTTGTTAATGTTATTCCTAGGTATTTAATACCTGCTGGGCTCTCTGGAAAGGGGGAGAGTTCTTTTATTTGTTTTCCCTCTCTCGCTGTAGGAGCATACACAAGTGCTTGGGATTTTTCTTTATTCATTTTATAGCCCACTATTTTGCCAAAACTTTATATTGTTTGTAGTAATAGTGGGACTGACTCTTTTGGGTTCTCCATAAATAATATCAGGTCGTCCGTAAATAGAGCCAACTTGTATTCCTGTTCACCCACAGATATACCTTTAATTGGTTTATTTTGTCGGAGGGCTGCTGCCAAACCCTCCAGGGCAATATTGAACAGGAACGGTGACAGGTGACAGTCCTGTCATGTTCCCCTGTAGATTCCAAACATTTCTGTATTTTGACCGCTGACCCTCAACTTAGAATGTGGGTGGGCATAAATTGCTGTAATCCATCTAAGAAAATTCCCTGGAAGACCCACTTTTTAAAATATAGCCAATAGATAGGTGGGCTCTAAAAAAATAATCAAAAGCCTTTTCAGCATCCGCCACTAGGATCATAGCAGATTCTTTTTTATTTTTTTGTGCATAGATCAGATTAATAACTTTCCTTGTTGTCCATGCCTTGTCGTTTGGTGCTTAATTCTGGTGTATGATTTCCCCTGCCAACCGCTTTGAGTCTGGTAGCTAATATTTTTGCAAATATTTTAAAATCTGTGTTCAACAATGAGATAGGTCTATAGCTTCCACAGCGGTCAACTGGTCTGCCAGGTTTAGGTATTAGTGTAATTTGGGCATCATAAAATGAACTGGGCGTCTCTCCTGTTCTTAGGATTTCATTGAACAATTTGGTTAGATGCGGAGAGAGTCATTTAGTGTATGTTTTGTAAAACTCAGAGGGGAATCCATCCGGGTCATTTGCCTTGTTATTTTGCATAGTATCAATGGCCGCATCTACTTCTGAGGGCGTGATTAATGTATTTATAAAGGCCTGTTTGGCATTATTTAGCTTTGGAAGGTAAATTTTGCCTAAAAATGTTCTCTCTCTCCAGGGTCTCCAGCGTCAAGGGAAGTATACAGTTTTTTATAAAACTAAAGAAATTCAGATTGGATTTTCTCCTGATCTTTTAACAGCGTGTCATCTTTGTCATGGGGACATGGGGGCAACACACCCATTTGGGGGGAGATGACACACATTTCGAGGATACGTGTAATGTAACATAAAGGGTGAACAGATTATAAGCTCAGCTGGAGCGATACATTGGAACCAGTTGCTAGACTGGGGGGGGGGGGAGGGGAGAGATTCCCTTTGATATAACAAGTGGGCAGTTTATTGCCAAGCAATGGTCAGGTCACCCCAGCCACCTGATAACAAGGACAATAGCAGCAGGAGACAGGAAGTCTCCGAAGCCCCTGCAAAGGGGAGAAGATACAGGATCTCTAGAGAGACAGAGACTTCTTCCATCTTGGACTTCAAGGAGAGAACAGCTCAGCAGAAGAGCTGCTACAAACATGAACTCAAAACTTTCATATTCTCTAAAAGACTTGGGCCTGGCTTGGACATCAAAGCCGCGAGATACGCTGATGAACTTGAACTGAACCATAGAGTAAGGGGACAGTTAGGGAATCTCAGTATATCTTAGAATGCGTGCACTTTACGTTTGATTTATTGACTTGCACTATCTGATCAACAGCCTTGTACTTGTATGTACTCAATATATGTTTGAGTACATATATTGTACTAGCGTGCTTGTGTGTTTATTCGGCCTTGGGGGGTTCATTAGAGGGGCACTCTATCTAGGTGAGAGTCTAGATGAACCTTTTTCATATAAGATAACCTCACTGCGAAGTCTTCCAAGCTACAGGTGGCCAGAGAAGGTTCTCTGCGTTATGGCTGGGCTGGGAGATCAAGGGGAGGCGTTTCTGGGAGATGCAGACCTTTGAAAGCTCCCTGATTGCAGTTACAGTTTTCTGATCACGTGGGAACCCACCAGGCCAGCCGAATAGGAGCAGTGATAGAGCTGAACTGTGGTACGTGACGTCTATAATACCCTGACATGCCAATGAAACCACAGACTAACATGTTCTCGGATTGGGATTGACTCAACCCTTCTCACATGTTCTCGAAAGGGGGGGGGATGTGTCATGGGGACGTGGGGCAACACACCCATTTGGGGGGAGATGACACACATTTCAAGGATACGTGTAATGTAACATAAAGGGTGAACAGATTGTAAGTTCAGTTGGAGCGATATATTGGAACCAGCTGCCAGACTGGGGGGGAGATTCCCTTTGATATAACAAGTGGGCAGTTTATTGCCAAGCAACGGCCAGTTCACCCCGGCCACCTGATAACAAGGACAATAGCAGCAGGAGACAGGAAGTCTCCAAAGCCCCTGCGAAGGGGAGAAGATACAGGATCTCTAGAGAGACAGAGACTTCTTCCATCTTGGACTTGAAGGAGAGAACAGCTCAGCAGAAGAGCTGCTACAAACATGAACTAAAAACTTTCATATTCTCTAAAAGACTTGGGTCCGGCTTGGACATCAAACCAGCGAGATACGCTGATGAACTTGTGCTGAACCATAGGGTAAGGGGACAGTTAGGGAACTCAACCAGTATAGATCAGGAATGCGTTCTATTTATCTTTGATTTCTAGTAGCCACTCTATCAACTATCTTGCTTATGTAATGAATAAACTTACTTCTTATCTTTATGAAGAAGTGTCTGTGTCGAATATTGGAACACAAGTGAGCAACAAAAGTCCTCAAGCTCTTGCGAACCCAGAGAGTAAAGAGTCTGTAAACGAGAAGGATCGGGCCCTTGGGTGACAAAGGAGTTTCATTGTGGCAGACTTGAATTAGCCAGAGAGAGAAACTAATTCAAGAGGGCTGTGCGCAAGGGAAACTGAGTCACTCAAACCCAGTAAAGTAGGAGGTTTGGACCTTTGACCCGTGACAATCTTCTTTTGTGATGCTTGTTGCCTTTTGTTGTTGTATTTTGGTTAAATGTGCCAATGCTTTACCTGCTTTATTACTATTATTATAATAATAACATTTTATCCGTTTCAATTGTGTCTTCACTTTGTCTAATTCTATTGTATTAATTATTTCCTTTACCTTAATTATTTGGTTTTGCAACAATTTTGAGGGGGCTTGTTTATTTAGTGCTTCCAACTTATGGAGTTCTGCATATATGTCCTGTATAGCCTCTCTCTTTTTTCCTTGACATATGCCCTTCACTGCTTCCCAAAAAGTATCTGTGCACTTAACTGAGTTCTGGTTAAATTCTATATACTCTTTAATACTCTTTTCAATTTTCTCCTTAATTTCTTTATTTTTAAGTAACCCCCTATCTAAGCTCCAATTATATTCGTTTGCACTTGGAGCATTGTTTAATCTAATTTCAGTGATTATGGTGTTATTGTCTGTAGATACCGATGGGATTATGTTACACACTTTCCAGAGGTCCTTATCCCCCATAAGCACATGGTCTATTTTAGAGTAGATGTTATGAACCTGAGAATAGAATGTATATTCTCTGCGATTCCTATTTAGATGACGCCACACGTCAGTGGTTCCTTGAGAAGTAAACATATCACTAATCAGTGCGTGTGGTTTACTGATGGGGCACTTTTTTGATATATCTAAATCAGTAAGAGGTGTATTCAAGTCCCCCTGTATCACTAAGGTTCCTTTTATGTTTTCTAGTACGGGGGTGGGGTGGGGATACATTGTTTAAAGAACTTAAGCGAATTTGTGTTCAGGGCATATACATTGACTAAAGTCACCCATTCTCCTTGCAGAGTCCCTGAAATTAATAAAACTCTTCCCTCGTCATCCTTAATAGTTTTAACTTAAAAGCCATTCGCACTCCCACCTTCTTTTTTACAGCACATGCGGCTATCATTTCCCCAATATTTTTATTGTAAAATCGTGTCACATCACCTGCAAGCAGATGCGTTTCTTGAAGGAAAAATATATCAATATCATTTTCATACAATAAATTCCTTACTCTCTTATGTTTTGCAGGTGAGTTTAACCCTCTTACGTTTAGCTCATCTTTATGTTTTCCACTTTTTCCTTTTCGTCCATCCTGTTACACTTTGTGTTTAAATTTTTCCCCTCTTGCTTTTTGCCCTTTAAGCCTTTGTACCTATTGCTTATTATTTTCTGTCCATATCTCTTTCTATTAAGGCTATTCTGAGTAATCCATATACTTTCCATTCTTATCACTTGCAATTTGTTTCCCATACGTCTACTACTTATATTTTTGTGCCTCAAATTCCTAACTAAGAGGCTAATGTATCCCCCACCCCCGTGAAACCAAACACCAACATTAATTAATGAATTAATTAATTAAATAAATAAATAAATAAATAAATAAATAGATTTCTACCCCGCCCCTCCTGCGAGCAGCTCAGGGCGGCTTCCAGCAATAAATATATAATATATAAAAACAATTTAAAACAATCCATAATAACAATCATATATTAAAACAGGGCCCGGGATCTCAATTAAAACAATAAATAAATGGAGGTAGGGGAGCTAAAACGCTACCTAGAAGACCTAAGGAATTTGGGACAGCCTCTGTTAGAGAGTTCTCAGGAGGAGATTTTTCTTCCCTACAGATTCCCTCGGTAACAGAAAATAGTGTAGTCGTCAGTATACACCAACCTCTGGCATGACAAGGTTATAGCATTTGGTAACACTGACTCAAGTTATGTGTCCAGGACCACACATGAAAGAGCATTCTTGCCAGCATTCATTTACACCGTTTTCATTCACAACCTCCTCTGGGTGCCTTTTGAGCACAGTTATTATTATTGCTGCCAGCAACATACCTGGCACTGAACAATCATTAATTAGAGACCGGTCCCTTTTCCTGAGGGGTTTACAACTTTACAGTCTAAGAGAGATAAGGGAGAGGAGACAAGGTGGTGTTTTCAGACCGAAACGGTGGCACGGTTAGATCCTCTTTAACGCAGATTAACGCAGGTGGCACTGTCACACTTAAGTGCGCCCTCCAGATGTTAGCACGGTCTGCCTTCCAACTGTGGTGGGGGCTAGCCTGGGCTGTGAGTTGGGGAAATCCCCAAGTCACAGCCCAGGTTAAGCTCCACCACGATTGAAACCAGTTGGCGGACCTGAATTAAGAACATAAGAATTGCCACACTGGGTCAGACCAATGGTCCATCAAGCCCAGCACCTGTCTCCAATGGTGGCCAATCTTGGTCGCTTGGAAAAAGTACTCAACAGGTCACTATGGGGCAATCCATTCTCTGTTGTTCACTCACAGCTCCTGACAGAAAGAGGTTATGTTCCCCAAGCCTACCTGGCTAATAGCTGCTAATGGACCTATCCTCCAAAACTTGTCCAACCCGTTCTTAAACCCAGTTATACTTCTGGCCTTGACCACATCTTCTGGCAACAAATTCCACAACTTAATTGTGCGTTGAGTGAAAAAATACTACTTTTATTTGTTTTAAATCTGCCACCCATTAGTTTCATGGCGTGTTCCCGAGTTCTACTACTATTTGAGAGGGTAAATAACCATTCCTTATTAACTTGTTCCACACCACTAAAGTAAACCAGGCTATCACGTCTGATAGCCCATGGTACTTACCGTGGTCTGGAGTGGCAGGAGGAGCCAACCGCCCATCAGCTAGGGGGGTGGGGCCAGACAGTTGCACATCCGTGCGTCTCCCTGGCCCGGCCACCATAACGTTTGTGTGGCAGCCGGGCCAAGTCTTGGCCAGAGTGATGGCTCCTGCCACTAGGGCTGCCACCTGTGGTGTTTTTTTTACCTGACCCTCCCATAGGCCAAAATGGAAGTGGCCTTCGGGTAAAAAAACAACCGAAGGTGGCAACCCGACCTGTCACTTTCCGAAGTAGTCCGTAGTGGCAGTGGGATCCATCATGTCAGAAAGCACTCAAGGGAGAGGTGAAGATAGGGAGAGAAGTCACAGGTGCTTAGCTTGTTTACGGGGGGAAAGGAATCCTGAATGAAAGGACAGTAGCGGGAGCAACAGTGACAAGTCTGTGGGGGTGAGGAGATAGGGGAAGAGGTAGACTTTCGGAGGGATTTAAAGTTAGGGAGGCCATTTTACATGTAGCATTTTCATCGTTTTTCTAAGTTTGAATTGAGAAATGTAAGTTTTAGAATAATAAAGTTATAACAAAGCTATCAATTGTACAATGTGATGACAGCCCCATATCAGTAGATGTGAGAAGAGAATTGTATGTGATGTAATAAAACTCTCAAAGCTATTTTTAAACAGTTCAATTATTTCTCTCAAATTCGATTCTGTGCTTCAGTAAAGAATTCAGGATAAGCTCAGTACTTGGAATTTTAAGGTGCTTCACTTCAAGAAGGTATATGCATATAATGACTTTCACTCGAGCCATATGGCTATATACAGTGCTTCAACCAGGATTTAGCGACTTTTCACTTTTAATTTCTATTAAACAGCTAAATACTAATTTCTATTAAAGGGCTACACTTGAAAACAGTGTGGTTGGCTGGAGTCAGAGGATGTGGAATTTAGTCCCAATTTCTTAGATTGTAAGCCCCTTGGGGTAGGGACCTGTCTCTAACTATTGATTGCACAGCACCAGGTACATTGCTGGGGCTATTAAATAATACTCTTTTTCGCTGACCAGGGATGTGGTGCTGGTAAAGTCACTTCTCTTCTGAGTCTCCATTTCACTTCTCACCTGTTGTCTGTTTGGACTGAAAGCTCTTCAAGGCAGGGACTCTACACATAATGCTTGCTGCTGTTCTACAAGTGCACCTCCAAGCTAGCCACAGAAGGAACACAGGTTTGGGGGCGGGGTGCTTGCTAGAATAAATCCAGGAAACTCATCAGCCACAAACGCAACACGCAAGGGGTGTTTTCAGACGAGATGCTACCCCACCCCCCATGGCCACCCAGGAGCCACGGTTCCAACCGACTGCCCATCTGAAGGAGGAGGGGCCAGATGCCTGCTCCTGGGAGCTACCGAGCACCCGCTCATGGCCAGACATGGAGCCATGCCGGAAAATCTGGAGTACTCCGTGTGGGGCCAGTCAAATGTCCAGTGGCCGTCTCCGTGGCTAGGGAAACCACGCTGGGAGTCACCCATTTGAATTGCTCCTCATGTCCTCCACCTGCATGGGTGCTACTCCCCCATCAGCTTGTTTGTTTGAAAACACCCAATGAATGTCTGGTGTTTACTGCCACCCCTGTCAGGCTTTGCTAGTCAGTTTCTCCTGCAGGGCTTAGCCACATCTTTTTTTTTTTTTTTCACCACTAGCAAGCTTTGCCTTGCAGCGGTGAGCTTTGCCTTGTCAGTTTTACCAGCTGGGAACTTGCGGCGGCGGCAGCGGCACTCTCGCAAGGAGAAGACGTGGTGGGGGAAAGAGGCCGGTGCTGTTACAACTTCCGGTGCGAACGGGGTTCTACCGTGACAATAGTCACAAGTGACAGGGCTGGATTTTGGAGCCCTGTCACTCGCGAGTATTGGTGCGGTAGGACCCCGTTTGCACCGGAAGTTGTGACGGCACTGGCCTCCTTCCCCCGCCACATCATCTCCTCGTGGGAGTTCTGCCGCCATACGGTGTGAATGTGGTATTTGTCTTGGATCAGGGAGTTTCACCTTCTCAGTTTCACCAGCAAGGCTCTCAAGCTTCACCTATTTATGCTGCCACCATATGGGCTCCCCCTGTTTGTCAGAACAGCCTAAACCTGGAACAGCATGAACGTTTGCTTATGCTGCTCCACCATGGGATGATATTGTAATAAGTACCACAGGGTTGATTTACCCCTGGGTAAGTGCAACATATAGAGCCACCCTGTCCTTTGCTGTGGGTATGCACAGACAGGCCACAAATAAAAATGGAAAGCATTTCTAGGCACAACCATACCCAACTAATGAAACAACCCTTATAATTTCCTCTCTGCAAAATCAAGCTATGCCCCTGTATCTAACCGTTTGTTTTGTTCTAGCACTGTTATCCTGAGACTGCCGTCCCACTGCTTCATAGTGAATGGAAGAATAGGAATGAGGTTTACAGCTTAGATACATATCTAAAATGAAGAAAGGCACCAGAAAGATCAGTAGCAAACAGTGATTTTAAATTTCTGTATGCAAGACACATGAACTTTTTTCATCTAACTTAAAATAACTTTTGAAATGCAGAGGGAAGTCATGATCTTTCTGCTCTTTGTCTTTCTGTCTGTATGACAATGACAGATAATGGTGTGTGTTATGGGATCAGAATGATTTCGATTTCCTCCTTCACTGAAGCCGGCTTAGACCTGGGGTTATGTGGATTCTTTCATCCCAAACAGGCAATTCATGTCTTCCCTAGCATTCCTACCATTTTTCTCTCTCTTTTTTGCCTGAAAGGTCACATTTCCAAAGGCACCAGGTGCCATTTTGTTGCTTGGCTGCTTGCATCAATATTTCTGCAATAATGTAGATCAGACAAGGAATTATCATAAAACTTCATAAAATATTTAACAATATAAAAAGCTTCTTCAGAACATCTTTATGGCCCAATGTGAAGCATTCTCTACCAGGAACTCGTATACTGGTCTGTATTTGGATCCCAATCCTACACAAACTTACACACAGTTCCAATGCACAGTTAAGCATGTGTCTTAGAATCTTATTTACCACTCCTTAGACAAGCAAAACTGCCAGTAAAGTCGAACACTCATCCCCTGAGAAGGAACCACAGCCACAGCCACTCTGATATATTGTTAATGTGCTGAAATTAATGCACCCTTCGAGTAGGGTTTTCACCCATCTGGTTTTCTCCTGTACTGTCAGGTAGTTGAGGTTTGTGTCCAGGCAGACTTCTCAAATGTACAGGAATGGGGGTGTCTATTCTTTTTTTTTAATCTTCCCTTTTCTTTCTTCCTGGCTCAAGTGAGCAGGTTCATTGTGTTGATGAAAGGCAGGAAGGGTGGGCTCGAGACCGTCTAGAAGTTCAAGCAGGAATCGGAGGCAGGCAAGATACTTAGTGCTCCTGCACTATCCCATACTCCCCTTACAGCCTTGGCTAGGTCAACCAGTGGAGCTTTTCTGGAGGGTGAATAGCTTATTCATTCTTGACCGTCTCCATCTGGAGTTAGTCATTGGTAGCCCACTGTGTCGAGTTTGCCACCTACTTTGCAGACAAACTCACTCGTATTTGGCTCAACTTGGACGCTGCTAGTTTGAGTGCAAAGTCAGAGTGTGGGGTTGAGGAGGCCCAATCTTGTCTAGTTGACTTGGATCAGCTTCAATTAATCTTGCCCACCGATGCTGAGGATGTGCTTGAAGGGGTGCAGGGAGGGCGAGAAGTTGTGAATTAGATCCATGCCCATCCTGGCTGGTGAAAGCCAGTCGGGAGACACAGGCGGTATTGCTGGCTGGGGTTATCAAAGCCTCCCTTAGGGAGGGCAGGGTGCCTGACAGCCTCGGTCATCCACCCCCTGCTCAAGAAACGCATCTCTTGATGTTAACTCCGCTGCCAGCTATTGCCCTCTCTCTAACCTTGCCCTTTTAGGGAAGATTATTGAATGGGTGGTCGCCTTGCAGCCTCAGGCGTATCTTGAGCTGTCGATTGCCTGGACCCATGTCAGTCAGGTTTTTGTCCTGAGATTGTGCTTGTGGCCTTGGTTGATGATCTCCGCTTGGAAATCGACTGGGGAAATTGTACCCTGCTGATTTGGTTAGATCTTTCAGCAGCCTTTGATACCATTGACCATGGGGTCTTGATATGGCTGCAGAACCTGGCTAGCATGCACAGGATTGCTCTTGAATGATTCTGCTCATTCCTGGCAGGGAGAACCCAGAGGGGGGTGATGGGCGGTGGCTCGTCGTCCCCTCAGGAGCCCCCTTTTGGGATCCCACAGGTTCCATCTTGTCCCCACTCCTGTTCGATGTGTATCTGAGGCCCTTGGGCAAAATCATTGAGAGATTTGGAGTGAGGTGGCATCAATATGCAGATGAAACCAAGCTCTAAACGCTCCTTTTCATCTGACCCAGGTCCTGGCTGCTGCTGGGAACTGGATGCGGGCGAGCTGATTGAACGTGAATCCAGACAAGACCGAGGTGATGATGGTTGGCCGATCTTGTGGTCTGGGGGAGGTGGGAACCCCCGCCATTGATGGGGTCCAGCCTCCCTTGGTCACTCAGGTTCGCAGTCTTGGGGTGCTCTTGGATCCACTGCTGCATCTGGATTGTCAGGTTGTGGCGGTGGCCACAAATGTGTTTACCAACTTCATCTGGTGAGAAGGCTACAACCTTTTCTATCAGATTTGGATGAGGCCACCATCATCCATGGCTTTGTAACCTCGAAGCTAGACTACTGCAATGTTCTCTACATGGGGCTGCCCTTGAAGACTATTTAGAAGCTGCGGTTGGGGGAACTGTGCATGCGTCGGATGGAGTAGCTGGGTTTGGCTGTAGCTCCCCCTGAACTGTAAGCAAATCTGCCCTAAACGTTAACTTAATAAGTTGCTAGCTCTTCAAAAAAAGGGGAGGTGATGTCACAGCAAGCCAGAGCTGAACGGGGGGGGGGGGGGGAATCCTCAAAAGAAACATCCTTTGAAAGATATTGCTGCCCGCAACCCTCAGAGAGGGCTAGAGACGAAGGGGCCGATGCGGAGTGGGGGGAAATGTCTCCACTTCGGGCGCCGCCAATCTCGGAGGAACAAGAAGAAGCGGAGACAGGTCAGTGATAGAACTCCTCTTAGAAATGAAAAATGAACTGAAATCTGAAATTAACAAACTGCGCTCATCAGTAGACGCAGGAAACAAAAAACTAGAAATATTAGCAAAAAGGCTGGATACCGCAGAGGACAGAATATCTGCACTAGAAGATCAAGCGGTATCCACTGAGGATCAATTAAGCAAAGTGCAGGATTCAGTGTCCTTCCTAATTCAAAAAACTGAAGATTTGGAGAACAGATCCCAGCGGGATAATTTAAGAATAGTGGGAATCCCTGAAAGGAGAAAAAAAAACAAATATGAGGGAACTGATCTGGGCATTTTTACAAGATCAGTTCCCAGAAGAATCCCACTTGCATGAGGCAGGGATTGAGAGAGCACACAGAACGGGAAGACGACCAAATAAAAACTACACCAGACCACGCACTATATTAGTTAAATTTGCCAGCTTTCAAGTCAAAGAAGAAATACTGAGGAAAGCTTGACAGAAAAAAGAGCTGATATTTGAAAACAACACAGTTAAAATCTTTCCAGACTACGCAGCTGAAACCATGGCAAAGAGAAGAAAGTGGAGTAAATAATTTGGCATTTTACATGAGAGTGGGTTAAAACCTATATTAAAATTCCCTGCTAAGATGCTCATTTCTTTGAATGGAAAACCAAAGATACTCTCAGTAACAGAGGAGCTGGAGGCATTTTACACCTGTCTCCCAAGGAAGGAGTTGACATATAAATAAGGAGATTGTAGTTTATCAATGATGGAGCAAGGAAGCAACTGTTTATTTAAAGATTATAAACAATGGGCAAATGATATAAAATGAGCCAGGGTGGGTATACTGGCTCAAATTAAAAGGTATATAAGCTGACGGGGAAAGGAAAATCCAGCTGCTTTTCCTAGTGAAGGGAAAGCATTACCATGCCAATGTCATAGGATTCTGCCGATGTCACGGGGTGCCCCAGCGCCCCTGACCCAGTTTAGACCCCCTCACGGCGTTGCCCCAGCAGACAGATGCGGTAGCACCCCTGCCGGCTCGTGCTGTGGACGCTGCTACGCCCCCAGACGAGCCCCAGGCGTCAGCACGCTCCTGCAACCGAGGAGGGCAGGACTCTAGGACCCTGCAGCGTTCTGCGCACCGGCAGGAAAAGCCGCCAGCTGAGGGAAATTATACTTAGGGCTATTTAAACCAACGCGGCCTGGACAACCACGCTGGTGCTCAGGTTCCCTGGTTTGGACTGGCCCCTTTGTCTCGTGAAAGCTAAGTGTCTGTGTATTAAGTGCTGTTATCATGACCATTGTGTGTGTCTTTGCCTGCAATGGTATAGCAAGAGTTTACCTTCCCCGTGACTTTCCGGCTGCCCTTTCTGGATGAGTGTGTGAGTGAGAGGAGGTGAGCGAGGGAGAGTGTGTGGTCCCTTTCCCCCCCCCCTCCACCTTCCTGGCTCCCCTGTCCCCCTCCGTGGTACGCAAGGTCCACCCTTCCCTCCATCCCTGGGCTCCAAAACCCCCTTCTTTCCCCACTGTGAGGGGTCCCTGTGCTTCCCTCCCCAAACCTCCCCTGGTGCGTTTGTGCAAAGGCTGTGAGTGGAAGGCAGCCACAGGATTCCTGGAACCTCTGCCCAATGATGATAGGGGCCTCACTTCCCAGTGCATCATGCATCAGGAAGGGCCCACTCACTATCCCAAAGGGCATTTATACTCCGAGAGACCCGTTGCGGGCCCCGTGTGTTTGGTGTGTGGCTGGGTAGTGTGACGTGTCCTTCCCCGTTCCCCGTAACACCCAGAAAGTTCCCTAGCTGGGTTTGTTATTTGTGTGTTGGATTTATGTTTATGTTAACCCCTCCAGAAGGGGAAGGGACCAGTTAGGATGGTCCGCCCTCGGAGGCTGATGGAACCCCAGCAGTTCCAGGAGGTCCTGAGGGAGTTAACCTTGGATCTGGACGGTCACTCTGTCGATGAGCTGGTCCAGTCGCCTAAGGGCGACAGTGGAAGTCCTGATTAGGGCTGAAACTTGATCTCGAGTTTTTTGGTTATTGTCAAGAATCACGTCTCTCAATTTGTTTTAAGAGAGAAATTAAAATAGAGAAAAATGCTGATTCTTGACTTTTCTCAGTCAAAACATTTTTCTCAAAATACCATTTATCGTTTACCATTTATTGCTTACCACAATTTACCGTTAACCATATACCAATTTACTATATACCACGTTCATCCTGGTAATGCGCATGTGCATGCACAAAGAGGCATTTTGCACATGCGCATTACTGGGATGAAGCCGGTAAATGGAACACAGTAAATTGGTAAATGGTAAATTGTGGTGAATGGTAAATGGTAACGGTAAACGGTAAACAACAAATGGTATTTCGAGAAAAAATTCTCAACCAAGATCTCAATCTGTTATGATCTTGGTGACAATTCTTGATTCTCACAGTATTTTCACGAGAAAAAAGATTGGTTCTTGTTTTAGCCCTAGTCCTGCTCTCTCTCTGCTGGTTCTCAGGTTACCGACTGATGTATTGACAAGATCTCTTCAACTGGCAGTTGTCCTAGAACCATACTGTGCCCAGATTCAGCACCAAATACATCCTTCCCTTTACGCAGTCCAAATCACTCAGTTAGAGGGCTTAAACTAAGCACTTGAGTATTTTACTGAACTGAAACTTCCAAGGAGTGGAGGTGGGGATACAGCACTGAGGATTGTTAGTGCCTTCTGTGAGAATTTCTTTCAGTCCTGTCTCTTTCCTTGCCTCGTCCTTGCCCACAAAACAATCCCCGCAGGAGAAAGCAGAATTTGTTTTACAGTCATGTTTGCCTGCCAGGATGATACTTCCTCATTGCTAGTGATCCATGGTGGGATAGGTAGCCAAGCTAGACTAGTTTCAGAGCTCAGTAGACAGCCAGAACTTTTAGAACCTAGTTCAGCTACATTTTCAAACTTTTCTAGTCTCTGAAGACTACAGATTTTCCTCATTTTTAAAAATAATCATGATTAAACTGGCCTTTTAGAAAATGCATAGAATCATGAGAATTAATAAAATCATGACTTGCCCGGCTAGATGGTGCACAGACATTGCAGAGTTTCTCTCTTACCCTTGATTATTACTCACTGTACTTATGAAATATAAACACTGACAGGCCACTAAATGACAATTTAGCTCAGCCTGTATTTGACATTCAGGTAGTGCAATAGATTAGAGTTGCACTAATTGATTAACGTGACACCAACATAAGACAATTAATTTAGAAATACAGATGTTGAAGGCCCTTTATTCTTCCATGTTAACACAGGCAGGACAATCCTCCTGCTGCCCAGAAGGCAGCAGGAGGGAGCTGTGCAGGGGGGATTGAGCTTTACAGATTGCTGGGATCTGCTACAGCTGGGTGACTCTGTGTCCCCTCCCCCCAGGTAAACTAACTCCATAAGGAAGAACATATGAGCTCCATAAGAACTCCCAATTTACTGTAACCAAGCCAAGAACGTGTACCTGAGTTCTCGCATCCTCATGAATGTCCCATCCCTTGTCTCTCCCTCTGTTCCCCCTTCCCTGTCTCCCCTCCCTCGCCTTTAGATTGTAAGCTCTCGGGCAGGGATCGTGTCTATCTTATACTCTGTAAGGTGCCAGGTACATCTCTGGCGCTATATAAAAGCTAATAATAAATAATAATAATCATTACAGCCCAACGGAGCTTTCCAGGAGCAGGACTGTGCCCTCATAGTGAACTAGAGAGTGTGTGATTACCATGCTGGTCCCAAATCTAAGAGATGGGGACAAAGGAATTCATGATGACCACGAATGATAATGAAGGATCAGTAGTACAGTAGATGGGGTTTTCCTCTTGTAGAACTGCTAATTTTAAAAGAAACTGGACTGGGTCAAATGACTCTCTGGTGGAATTCCACTCAAGTGGTACTCCACCAGAGGTTAACTGGGTCATTTCCCCATTTGCTTTGGAGGTTAGTGGGTTCTGTGGCAGGGAGCAGGCTGCTTGAGGGCCTGGCCCTTTAAGGGGTAGCACCAGCAGGAGAAGTGCAGGTGCTAGCAGAGGCCCAGCCTTTGACATGGCTGGGTCAGCCAAATCCAAGAAACACTGAGCTCAGCTCAGCTCGGGAGATGAGGGCTGGCTGAGTAAGTGCGGAGGTGTTGCTGGCGGCTAGCGAGCGTACCAGAAAAGGAGCTGGTGTGCCGGCAGGGGCCGAGAAGGAGCCCTACTGTAGAGACTCCAGCTGCAGGAGGGAGCTGGCTATAACTGGCCTGGCCTGGCCTGGGGTTATATGTATGTCGACAGTGGTGGGGAATTACACAGACAGTAAATAAAGATAACAGAGGAGCTAATTCCCGTGGGGCCTGGGTCTGTTAGGCTGGATCCTGGCAAGACTTACCCTGGGACCCAGCTGCCTGCCACAATTTCTAGGTCTAGTTTCTACACAAAAGCTTTGGGAAGCTACAGGCACACTGAGAAGTGTGAAGGTGTCGGACATCTCAAGAGCATCAGAAACCTCAGTAAAACTCACAAGAACCACAAACCTTAGAGTGTGGCAATCCAGTGGACGTATCTAGATTATGTTAAACTGATTCCTGCACTGATGCCATGAGAAAATCAATCTCAAACGACTCAATCCAACTAGAACCATCTAATCGATGTCCACATAACTAAACTATTGAAACCATCATGGCTTGGCGCTGCGCCCTGAGCAAGGGCCAGAACGGCACCTAGGGACAATGCCTCCCTCCCCCGCTTATTCTGGGATCGGGTGAAGAAGAGGCCTGGCTCTGGTATTTCACTTTTGAAGGAGGGAAACGATATGAAACGATATGAATTTTGAAGAGAGCACGGGTATGAGTAATCAGAAAACTAACAGTATTGCCTGTATGACTGCATATAGTTCAGCTTGAAAACAGGTTGCAGAGGAAGTTTAAAATTAAGTGTAATTTGAAAAAGAAATATTTAGATTTCTTTAAAATATTTTAAAAACAGAGAGGCTATAACTAAGACACCTTTTCAAACTGAGCCAAAAACCATTTTCCTCTACTCTTCTTCCTTGTCCCCATCTTTCTGTTGCTTGTTTGCATGCTTTTGTTACACTGTGTTTTACAAGAAAAGATCCCCATTGTCTTCCATGGTTATATATTTCCTTAGGAGCTTCTGCCTTCTATTGTAAGGCTGGGTCACCCGGGAGGGGAGGAGCCCCTCCGGGGAGCAGACAGGCCGGGTCACCCGGGAGGGGAGGAGCCCCTCCGGGGAGCGGGCAGGCCAGGTCACCCGGGAGGGGAGCAGCCCCTCCGGGGAGCGGGCAGGCCGGGTCACCCGGGAGGGGAGGAGCCCCTCCGGGGAGC
>QEPC01014298.1:538294-551546 GCA_003113815.1 Sphenodon punctatus
GAGTCAATAAGGGCAAGAAGAACAACGGTGCGTGTCGCATGAAGGTGAAGTGCCAACGGTACCCGTAGTTGTCCCTCTTTCAAATTTGTGGCCAGGCTACATTGGCGGGTAGGAACAGGGAAGCGTACGCTGGTTACCGAGACGCCCCCTGCCCGCCTCAGCTCTGGTCGTTTCCCAGCCTCCGGCGACTGGGGGGAAGCTGGGGGCAGCCATTAGAAAAGTGTCCTGCCAGCCTGCAGTAAAAACAAAGTTTACCCTGCCTGCGCCGCTCCTTCTCTTGCGGCTCTAGAGGTCCACGAGCGGCCCCGATCTGCATGGGCTCTGGATCTTCCGCTTTCGTTGCCCCCCCGCTGGGAGTCGCGGTCCTTCCCATCCATATCCTGTTGGGCTCTTGCCGTCTTCCTCGCTTCCGCTCCGTCAACCTTTCGTCAATCTGGCAAGCCAGGTTGACGAGCTCTCCCCACTTTTCGGGTACCCCCATGAGGGCTACTTGATCTTTGATCTCGTCGTGGAGGCCCTTCCGAAATAGCACCTTTAAGACCTCGTCTGCCCACCCGAGTTCCACCGCTAATTGTTGAAGCCGGGTGACATATTCTAAAAGAGGTCCACTGCCTTGTCTAAGGGACATGATAGCAGTCTCCGCATCTCGCTTGCGGTGGGGATAATCAAAGAGGAACTGGAACTCCTGGAGGAATCCACTCAGATCTCCCAGGAGTGGACTATTTTTAAGAAGGAGGGGTGTAGCCCATTCTAAGGCCAGGCCTTCCAGGTGCCCTATTATAAAGGTCACCTTTGCTGTATCAGAGGCATAGGTGAGGGGCTGTACCTGGAAGGCGAGTTTACACAGGGCTAAAAAACCCTGAAAGCCCCTACGGTCCCCACCAAACTTCTGGATGGGGGGGTGACGTGGTTCCCTCCCGTGCACCCCCACTGCCCCGGCCGCCCCCATGGGCGGCACGGGCGGGGGTGGGGCCTGTACCCCTGCTGCAACGGGGGCTTCTGCGCCCTGAGCAGCTGCATGCTCTTTAAGGTCTCTAAGGTCCATGGCGATGGCCTGGATGGCTCGCCCCATCTCCTCTACTTGTTGTGCCAGGTCCATGGTAGGGCCGGCGATACTGTGAGGTGTAAGGGATGGGGGAATGGAGAAGCCCACAGACCTAACACTTCTTACGCACAGCTCGCACGGGACTCCTGCCACGAAGGGGGTGCACACGCCTCGTGGTGGAAAAGGTTCCCCTCAGGGTAGTAGTTGACCCTATATGTCCCCTAAGGAACAGGCCTTGTCATCATAGGGGAGATCAACGATAGGCGTGCGCAGTCCCCTATTGGGGTAGCAGGGGGACCAGGTCCCTGCCCTCTCAGCCACACCTTCACCCACTCGTGCACTGGAAGTAGGGGGAGTGTGCCTGCTGGTGAAGGGAAGGGAAGCCCCGACACAGAGGAAGGGGGAAGGACACAGCCAACTCCACCTGGGGAGGTGGAGAACTCCGAGGGGGTCGGGTCAGGAGGGGTAGTGCTCGCACCCAAACCTTGTCCACCCCCACCCACCCCTAACCCTGCTCCTCACTCCCGCCACCACAGACACCCACCTTTCACTCGCCTCGCACACACCTCTCACCCAGCAATCACTCTCTCTCTCGGTACTTGGCTTCGTCAATGACTCTGCAACTCTCACTCTGGGGCCAGCTTCACAGCACGCTGATCGCCGGCACGGAAGCACTCCAGACGCTCCCTGATATGGGGCTAGCTCCGCCCCTGCTGTGCCCGCAAGCGTGCTGAGCATCGCGGCGCTGGCCCTAGCCCCGCCCCCTCTGCTCCTGGTGTAGGGGATTGCCTTGGATCCTCGTTCTGTGGCTCCGCCCCCTCCCTACGTGCTGCAGCGGTGCCTAGAGGGATTCCTCTCTGCTGCTTTCCCCTGTGACCTCTCCTCACCCTGTACTGCGTGCTGGGGGGACGCCCTGGCGTCCGAAGGTAGGTGCGATGGGTGCTCCTGTTCCTTTTGTGGCCCTCCCGCCTTTCTGACGTGCACCCGCCTTCCCCCCCAAGCCCGTGCCCTGACACTAGTGCTCTGGAGGTATTTTTAGTTGAGGATGAGGAAGGGGACTCCAAGGGCGAGTGGGTAGGAAAGGGCTGTATGGGAATGGTTGGGAGGGAAAGATATTTTATTTAAAACATTTGATATCCCGCCCCTGCTGCCTCAGGCATCTCAGGGTGGCAAACAATATTAAAAACATCATAAAACCACCACAAGAAAAACTTACACCGCAATAAGTACTATAAAAGTAGAGAAAATAACCCTGTAGCAGGGGGTCTCCCCAGGGCCACACGGGGGCGCTGGGGCGCACTCTAGGGAATTAGCTCACCCCCTGCTACGCTGTTTCAGCCTCGAGCCTCGGCTGAATCCCCCTCTTTACGGAAGGGGGTGCCCTCTCAGGACACACCACACACTCTAGAGGGTATTCAGTCCAGTCCTTTACACCCAGGCTCTGGCCAAGCCTTCCCCAGGCAAGAGGCTCCCTCCTGGGCACAGTCTCCCCCACTTGCCTGGGTCCCTCTGGTTCTCCAGCCTCCGGTACCTTGCATAGCGTAGAGTAGGAAGGCTTGTTCAGGGAGATGTTGCTCCTTCGGCTCCCTGGCAGAGCCTCTCTCTGCTCTGCCTTGTCTCTCCTTTTATACAGGCAGAGTGGGCGTGGCCAGGCTTCTACTCTACAGCCTTAAAAGGGCAGTAACCTGCCCACTCTGTCCCAGGGGTTTCTCAGCCTGTGCTCCCCAGCTAGGGGGCTGTCTTTGCCATGCCCCTTGGCATGCTCAGCCCTCCGGCAGACCCCCTCAGCCCCCTTTTTAAAGGGAAAGCAGCCCCACAGGACTGCTCCCTACTACAAACCCAATCTCCAGCCCAACCCCGCCCACAACTCCCTCTTCAAATACCTAACAATAAAGTCTTATATAGCCGTCAGAAGGTGAGTAGATGTGCGCAGAGGCAGGCTTCCTCCGGGAGGGAATTCCACAGCAACGGTGCGGCCACTGAGAACGCCCTCCTCATGGTGGCCAACCGTGTACGGTGTGGGACCTCAAGGATAGCACCCCCAGCAGACCGCAAAGGCTGGCTTAGGGCCTAGTGTGCGAGGCGGTCCTGCATATAAGTGGGATCCAGTCCATATAGGGCTTTAAAGGTCAAAACCAGCGCCCTGAATTGGGCCCGGAAGACTATTGGCAGCCAGTGCAGCGCATGCAAAACCGGAGTTATATGCTCATGCCATCCCATCCCCGTAAGGAAATGGGCTGCTGTATTCTGCGCTAGCTGCAGCCTCCGGACCATCACCATGGGTAGCCTCAGATAGAGTGCTACACTCCAAGGGTAGAAGGCACGGAGCAGGTGGAGAGATTAGGGGGTGTGGTGGGAAGGTGACTCCCAAATTGGTCAGGGGAGTAAGAGGAATGTGGGAAGTTTGGGGTTTTGGAGTGGGAGGGTTCTATATTTGATCTATCTATCTATCTATCTTAAACTTTATATGCTGCCCCCTCCTGCCTCAGGCATCTCGGGGTGGCTCACAACATTTTAAAAACATTTAAAAACATTAAAATAAACAATAATAATTACAATGTTAAAAACCAATATAAAACCCCATCCCCCACTACCCTAATCCAACCCACCCATCCACCCCATCTCCCTCAGGAAAGGCGGAAGGGAGTTCCACAGTCGCGGCGCAGCCACGGAGAACGCCTTCCTCATAGTGTACACCCGGGAAACCCGGGGGACCTTGGGGAGGGCGCCCCCAGCCGACCGCAGGGGCTGCTCCAGGACCCAGAGGGTGAGGTGGTCCTGCAGATAGGCGGGGCCCAAGCCGTTTAGGGCTTTAAAGGTCAACACCAACACCTTGAATTAGGCCTGGAAACCTACCGGCAGCCAGCGCAGAGAGCGAAGCGCCGGTGTAATATGCTCGCGTCGGCCCGTCCCCATCAAGAGACAGGCTGCCGCATTCTGCACCAGCTGCAGCTTCCAAACCAGCACCAAGGGCAGCCCCATGTAGAGCGTGTTGCAGTAATCCAGTCTTGAGGTAATAAAAGCATGGATGACTGTGGCCAGATCCGAGTCTGAGACATACGGCCTAAGCCAACGCACCAGATGTAACTGGCGAAATGCTCCCTTCACCACATCCGCCACCCGGGCATCCAGACGGAACTGTGGGCCCAGGAGCACCCCCAGACTCCGGACCTGAGAAACCAGGGGAGGGCGGACCCCATCGATGATGGAGGCCACCACTCCCTCGGCCCTCCCCACAACCATCACCTCCGTCTTGTCAGGATTTAGCTTCAGGCGGCTCGCCCTCATCCAATCCCCCACAGCTGCCAAACACCGGGTAAGCACCGAGACTGCCGGGCCTGAGTCAGAAAAAAATGAGAGATATTGCTGGGTGTCATCAGCATATTGATGATATCTCACGCCATACTCCCTAACAACCTCCCACAGAGGCTGCATGTACACGTTGAACAAAAGAGGGGACAAGATGGAACCCTGTGGTACTCCACACGTGAGGCCCCGGGGGGAAAATGAGAACTCCCCCAGCACCACACACTGGGTTCTCCCTTCCAGGAAAGATTGGAACCATTCAAGAACAGTCCAACCAATCCCTGCCCGGTCCCGCAGCCAAGTCACCAACAACTCATGATCAACGGTATCAAATGCAGCCGAGAGATCTAACAGGATCAACAGGGTCGAGCAACCCCGGTCCAACTCACGGGAGAGGTCATCGGCCAAGGCCACAAGCGTAGGCTCCATGCCATAACTCGGATGAAAGCCCGACTGTGAGGGATCGAGAAAATTAACCCGGTCCAAATGCCCCTGAAGCTGCTGAGCCATAACCTTCCCTAAAAAGGGAAGGTTAGAGACTGCCTGATAACTGGCAGGGGCGCCAACGTCCAAAGATGGTTTCTTGAGCAGGGGCCACACCATTGCCTCCTTGAGACAGCCTGGCACCCTGCCCTCCCCAAGGGAGGCATTGACATCCCCGCCAGCAGAGGCCCCAGTGTCTCTCGGCTAGCCTTAACCAGCCAGGACGGGCATGGATCTAGTTCACAATAGGTGGCTCGAACAGTCCCAAGAGCATCCCCTGCATCTGAGGGCGATACCACCTGAAACTCATCTCATAAAACAGGACAAGAAGGGGCTTCTACTGCCTTTGACCCGTTCCCTGCTAAAAGAAGTCGCATCAAAACTGTGGTGAATTTGAGCGATTTTATCTGCAAAAAAGTCCACAAACAAATCACAGCGAGCATTTGATGGTTCTATGTCCAGGCGGAGGGAGGCCTGGACGTAGGGAGGCCTATTTGTTTGCTGTAAGCCACCCTGACCCTTAGGAATAGGGTGGGGTATAAATATAATAAAATAAATAAATAATAATAATAATAAAAAATAATAAGGAAGGATAATGAATGGTTCGTCATATTCTGCTTTATGGAGAACATGTTCAAGAATTGGGGTTCCCAACAATTCCCAACCTCACTGAAGTAAAGTCAGATTTGGGGCACCTTATTCTCTTAGGCTCATTGAAAATTCCAACCCAGGAACGTTCACTTTGGAAGAAATAAGCTGTTATTCAGTTTGCTAACTACGCATTTGGGATTATTTGATCTGTTGTGGGTCACTATCATGGGGTGTTCTGCCTGTGGCAGCTCCACGCAGCATTATCCTCAGAAAGGTGGGGTAACCCAGCCCAAACTGGTGCAACGCGCTACCCTGGGGCCGCCTCTGTTCTGATGGGGGGCTGGGCCACAGGGGGCGCTGCATTCTCTACCACAGAGTTGGGGTCGCAGTCTAGAGAAGTCATCTGAGCGACCACAACTCTATGGTGTGTATGGGGCACACAGGCAGACCCCAGCTGGCTCATCTTCGGGGGTCCTGAAGGGAGCGGGAAGGCACAGAGCAGCTCCAGGGCCTGGCAAGCTCGCAGCCCGTGCGTTAACAGCCATGCTGGGGAACTTTCCTTCTGAAAGGCTTTTTAATGTCATCCAGTGACACTAATTCTTGTAGCACTTTTGTTATTATCTGTACACTATCTATATCTGATAGAATCGACATTCATCATAGAGCATCATTTGCTTGCCTAGGATCCCTGCAACCTGGTCCTGTTTTAGTAGCACAGTTCTTGTTCGGAGGAAAAGGCATACACTTACAGCTAAATCAGGTCACTGTGTACCCCCGCCCCCAGTGGGGTGGGGCGGCAGGCCCATTGCTGTGTTCCCCTTGAAAGAAAGGGACAGGATGGGGGTTGGATTCCCTCCCGCGGGGCTGAAAGTCCCCAGGGGTGAGGCGAAACTGCCCGCACAGCTTGCACAAGGGAAATGAAACCTAGCCAGGGTTGCCAGGGTGGTCCTTTCTTCTCAACCCTGGCTGGGAAGAAAGGGCCAATAAGGCCACAATGACTCCGCCCTGGCCGGGGCAGAGCCACAGCCGGCAATCCACAGTCCCAGTCACAGTTGTGGTCTGGGGCCAAAAAAGCAGCACAGCACGCATGCTGTGTGCGTCTGGGCCTACACCCTCGTGGCCCCGCTCAGACGCACCAATAAGCGTGTCACAGTTACCCCACCGAGCGGAGCCTCAATGCCAGCAGCCTGGTGAGTCCGGTAGGGGCCAAATCTGATTGGCCTCACCCCACCCCCAACCCCTTAGGCAATGGCAAAGGAAAAAAGTCGCTGCTGCCACGAACAGGCAGAGGCAGGGTGCCCAGCAGCTGGTGGCTCCCCCGGTGCATGGGGACCATGGGGGTATTGCGGGGGGAGGGGCAGGCTGGGGAGGATGTCCCCCCGGGGCCCTTGGGGCTCGGACTTGCTGGACCCGAAAGCGAGGGAGCAGATGCCCCCCTGCATGCGAGGTTGGCCAGGTGTGAAGCCTTCCTTTGGGAGCTCACCACAGTGGGGGATGGCGCCCCCTGGGCCCAGACTGAAATGGCTCTTGCCCAGGTGCCCCAGTCCCCTGACCCCTCTGGCTCAGGGGAGCCCACCGCCTGGGCAGGGGGGGGGTTCTCCTTCCCGATCCGGATGGGCAGCAAGGGCTGGCAAGCCCACAACCAAGGTGAGGAGGACACAGAATTGTGCCCCCTGCCCAGTTCTTGGAAAATCCTCTGCCCGTGAGGGCACCAATCAGGGCCACGGGGTAGGATTATCCTCGGTGGATGGCCTCTCTTCCCTGTTTGATGATCCACCTGCAGGGGCTGCAGGGGTCCTGGTCACGGTGGAAACCTGGAGGGGTGGGGGTGGCAGGACTGGGCCTGGGATGGCCCCCATTCAGGGGCCCCATGGTTGGTCCCAGCCCCTATGCTCCCCCCATCCCAGTTCACCAGCTGGCTGGTCCCCTACTGGGGCTGGACTGGAATCTCCCTCGAGTAGCGCCTCCTGCGCTGCCTCCCCACCCCGCTTGCTGGGCGGCTGGCCAGGGAGGCAGGTGGGCCCCCCTTTCTCCCTTACAGGGACCCACCAGATTTGCGAGGGGGGGAGCCAGGAGAACACCCAGATTCCTAAGGCCAGGAAAGGGAGGATCTCCTTCGAAGGATCGAGGCCATCGAGTGGGTCGTCCGGACAATGGTGGAACTGCGGGCCCAACAGCTGCCAACCCATCACGAACCGCCCCTCCTGACCCTGCAACGTGATCCAGATGAGGCAGGAACCTACTCACAAGGGGTGGGCACCGGAGGCACTGGGGCAATAGCCCAGGCCTAGCCCCTGGGAACCCAGGGTGCCAGAGATGCCGGTGGAGCGACACTTTGGCCCATGGCAGGGGCTCATGCCTGGCACAGGGACAACCCAAATTCTATTCTGGAACGGGACACAGGTGCCCGTGACTATGTCCCTTACCCCAGCCCCAGAGTTAACCCCCTACAAAGGCAGTCCCCTATGGGTTTAGTGGGGTAGTGCACCACCACCACCCCGGTGGGCCAGGCACTGTGGGGTCCCACTGGCCACCTCCATTGGGCAACTGAATATGGCAATGTACCTCCCGCAGCCCTTAGGTGAGGCCACAGACAGCACCCTCCCACGGGAGGGGGGTATGCTGAAGTCTCCGCCCACACAGGGGACCACCTGCTCCCCGCAACCCACGAGCGAATCTGGCGAGGGGAGTACATCGATATATTTGTCCTATTTAGCGATTGCATTGTGGATCCGACGGAGCAGGACAACAAGAAAGAGAAGGAGTGCTTCAAGCACCCCAAGGCAGAGAGGAACTGGTCCAACTGGACTGCGGTCTTCTCCATTTATCATGGGGTAATGATAAAGGCGTACCCTGGCCAGGCCGCAGACCTTCTCAACTATGCTGACATTTCATTGAGCATACGAGTAAGGTCCCTTGGGGCTGGCTTCACTATGATGAGACATTTAGGCATAGGGCTGCCTACACCCTGGGCCTTTGTTGGGACCTCCATGCAAATGACTTATGGCTCAATTGCATGGAGGTAACGCCCCCAGATCAGAAAGTGTCTACCTACTGGTCAAAGGAGGGGCATCATCTGCTGCTGATTCCTTTCATGATGAGCGAAAGAGGGCAGCAGGGAGCGCCGTGGGGCAGTGCTGGGAATAGAGCCAGTGGGGAAAGTGTTCCTGCGTGGTTTGTACATTCCGGCACACCTACCCAAAATGCATGGGGCACCACGTGGCCTCAGCGTGTCCCTGCGCCAAGCAATAGGTTAAAGGAAAACCCAACCCGGGGGGGGGGGGGAGGAAGGGGAAGGCAAAGAGGGGGCACCACCGGTGACCTGGGGAAGAGCCCCAACACTGGTTAGGACTGCGCAGCTGGAGATGACCCTTCAGGAGCACCCCCACAAGGAGGAGGTGAGATATGTCATTGAGGGATTAAAGGAGTGCTTTAGGATTCTGGCAGCAACTGTCCAGCAGCACAGGGTTGCCCCTAATTTGAAGTTTGTGGTGGGGATGGAACATGTCGTCCAGGCAAAACTCGATTAGGAACTAGAGAATGGTAAGGTGGCTGATCCCTTCCTGGCTCCCCCCTTTCCGAGCATGGTGGTTTCCCTAGGAGTGGTCCCAAAAAAGGCACCGGGGAAGTTCCGATTGATCCACCACCTTTCCCACCCCTGAGACAGGTCAGTGAATGATGCTATACCCAAGAACTTACATCTATTCACTATGCGTCCTTCGACTTGGCACTGGAACTGGTCAGGCACCATACTGGTGAAATGTGACATTAAGTTCACCTTTCACCTACTCCCGTTTCACCCGGAGACTTCCCCACTACTAGGCTTCCATTTCCAAGGGCATTATTATTATGATAAGGCCATGCCAATGGAATGCTCCATCTGCGAGAGATTCAGCTCCTTGGTCGAGTGTGTGGTACGGCAGTGTGCTGATGCTGGAGAGGTCACCAAATATCTGGATGACTTTCTTTTCATCAGGCGGACCGGCACAATATAGTGCTGGGAATTGATGGAGACCTTCCACTGGGTGGTGGATGAAGTGGGCATTCAACTTGCACCAGGAAAAACAAAGGGACCAGCCACCAAGTTAAGCTATTTGGTAATAGAGTTGGACATGGAGGCAGCTGTCTCCCGCCATCTCCTGCCTACCAGAGAACAAACTGGAATCCCTCCAGGCCAAAGTCAATGAGTCCCTAAAGGCAACCAAGGTGACCGTTTGCCACCTCCAATCATGGCTTGGGAGCCTTAATTTTGCATGCAGGGTGGTGACACCAGGGCAGGCCATCTTGTCCCACTTTTACACCAAGCTTGAGGGCAACCCGCCTCCTTACCACCACATCAGGCTCACCAAGGAAATGAAGGATGACCTGGAGATGTGGGCAGCCTTTTTAGCAGGATACAATGGTGGTATTTTTTGGAGTGACCAGTTTTTGCTGAAGGCAGAGCTCCAGGTGCACTTTGACACAGTCGGCGGGTTCAACTTCGGGGTATTTTTTAGGGACAGGTGGGTGGCAACCCCCTGACTGCATGAACGAACCAAGTCTGAGGTCACCAAGGATCTCACCTTCCTGGAGCTCTTTCCCATCATGCTGGCAGTCCACCTATAGCCAACGGAATTTGTGAACCACACTAGGGTTGTGCATGTCATTTTTGTTATTACAATAACGATAATGAAAATTGTCATTTTCATTATCATTATTGCAGTAATGAAAACGACTAGTAATAATGAAAATAGAAATGAAAACGAAATTTTGTTTTTTAGATAAAGGGAAAAAACTGAAAAATGTATTTCTGGCTATAACATTTTTGTTTCTTATACACTTCTGATGAATCTTGGGGAGACTGTATCAGCAATGGAGGGAACTATGTGAACCAATTTTCAAAACGATTAGATAAAGAAACCATCACTTGACGCTGATGCTCCTGCCAGTTATCGGCCGGTCTCTAACCTTCCCTTTTTAGGGAAGGTTATTGAACGGGCTGTGGCATGGCAGCTCCAGGAACATCTGGATCGCACCGGTTTCCTTGATCCCTCCCAGTCTGGGCTTCGGTCTGGGTATGGTATGGAGACGGCATTGGTGGCCTTGGTTGACGATCTCTGTCTGGCGTTGGACCAGGGTCGTCAGACCTTACTGGTCCTGCTAGACCTTTCGGCTGCATTCGACACAGTCGATCATGAGGTGTTGGTGACTCACCTGCGGGACCGTGCCGGAATTGGCGGAACAGTCTTGGACTGGTTTAGTTCGTTCCTGGCCGGGAGAACTCATCGGATGGTCTTGGGGGAGTGTACGTCTTTGCCCCGAGACCTCACGTGTGGAGTCCCGCAGGGTGCCATTCTGTCCCCCCTCTTGTTTAACATCTATATGCAGCCGTTAGGGGAGATCGTGAGGGGGTTTCAGGGCATGCAGTGTCATCAGTATGCTGATGACACTCAGCTCTACCTCTCCTTTTCCACCGACCCAGGCCATGCAGTCTCCTTATTTTCCCAGTGCCTGTCAGCTGTGGGGGCTTGGATGAGGTTGAGCCATCTGCAACTGAATCCTGACAAGACGGAGGTGATGTTGGTGGGCGAGGGCTTGGGGAGCCTGGGGGTGGTTGAATCTCCTCTTGTTGGGGGGGTTCGCCCCCCCATGGTGTCTCAAGTGCGGAGTCTGGGTGTGCTCCTTGATTCGCGGCTCAGCTTGGAATCTCAGGTTGTGGCCGTGGCGGGGAGTGCGTTTCGGCAGTTACATCTTGTCCGGCGGCTTCGGCCGTATCTCTCAGACTCCGACCTCGCCACTGTCATCCATGCCTTCATCACCTCGAGGCTGGATTACTGCAACGCGCTCTACGTGGGGCTGCCCGAGAAGCTGGTCCGGAGGTTGCAGCTGGTGCAGAATGCCGCGGCCCGTCTCCTGACGGGGGCGGGTCGCAGGGAGCACATGACACCAGTGCTCCGGGCTCTGCACTGGCTGCCTATAAAGCACCGGGCCAGGTTCAAGGTGCTGGTTTTAACCTTTAAAGCCCTTCACGGCCTAGGCCCTGCCTATCTGCGGGATCGCCTCACTCCCCATGTACCCGTGCGACCCTTGAGATCGTCCGTGGGAGCCTTTTTGGAGGTTCCCCGGGCGAGGCGGGTGGCCACCGATGTTAGATCTTTTTTGGTGGCCGCCCCTGTGCTGTGGAATTCGCTCCCAGAGGAGGCTCAGCTGGCTCCCACTCTGCTGCTGAGGGGTGGGGGTTGGGGTTTTCCCCACATATTGTATTTTAAAATTGTTTAAAAATTTTATACTGTTTTAATGAATGTTGTTCGCCGCCCCAGGCTGCCCTGTAGGCAGGAGGGGTGGGATATAAATTTTAAATAAATAAAATAAATAAATAAAATAAAAATAAAAATAAAGGAAACCGATTTTAAAAGCAATTGAATGTTGTGATTTTAAGAAAAACTCCATACACATTCATGGCTACAACTTCTTTATCTTCCACCTAATTTGCATGAAACCTGTGAATATTATGTCACTCCACAAGCAGAACCCTCCTGAAAATTTTCGGAAAGATTGGATAAAGGGTCCTGATGGTATAAGATATTCACTTGAGAATACATTTCCAGCTGTAACGTTTTTATGTTTCAACCTGTTTACAAGTCATTTGGCAGGAATGTATCACATACACTCCCTGTCATCTCTGCCAAACTACAGGACAATTTGATAAAGGGACTCAATTTTATAAGCAATTGAAGTTGTCAAGGTCAATAGCAGCACATGCAGTGTCAGTCAGAGGCAGGCACCTGGTATGGCAGGGGGAGGGAGGCTGTAGGAGGGAAGATGTGGAGCAACCCAAAAGACTGACAGACGCATTAACTGGCCAATTACTGCATGCTTCCAGCTTTACAGGACCAATCGGTAGTGACTTCGAGGTGGGCATAAGGGCGGCCCTCAGGCGGGCATAGAAGGGACATAACTGGGACTTTGGAGATAGCATCCCAGCAATCAGGAAACATAGTTTACACATCCAGGCTGGCCAATTATCATCGCAATCACGTCATGCAGCACTGTGACAGAGGACATAAGAGAATCTTATTGGCTCTTTCCTACACAGATGCTTCTGACTTCCCAGTAACAAGCGGGGTAGATCACCAATGATCTACTTGGTCGCTAAATCTAAGCGCCTCTACTCCATTCTTGTCCTCCTTGACCTCTCTGCTGCCTTTGACACTGTCGACCACTTGCTTCTATTGGACTCACTTTACGCTTTGGGCTTCCGTGTCTCTGTCCGTGACTGGTTCTCCTCCTACCTCTCTGACTGCTCCTTTAAAGTCTCGCTCCCCGAGTCAAACTCATCCTCCCTCCCCCTTTTGGTTGGGGTCCCCACAAGGCTCTGTCCTTGGCCCTCTCCTCTTCTCTATTTACACCCTGTCCCTTGGCAAAATTATTGCCTCCAATGGATTCCAATATCATCTCTACACTGATGACACCCAACTCTATCTTTCTAGTCCCTCTCTCTCCTCTTCTGTCCACTCACACCTCGTCAACTGTCTCTCTGATATCTCCGCCTGGATGTCCCGACATCAACTCAAGCTCAACATGGCCGAGACCGAATTCCTAATTTTTCCTCCCTCCTTTTCCTCTCCCTCTAGTCTGCCAATCTGCATCGATGGAGTCACCATCCGTCCTGTTCTCCAAGCCCGTAGCTTGGGCTTCATCTTTGATACGCACCTCTCTTTTAAACCTTACATTGACTCTGTTGCCAAATCCTGCAGATTCGCCCTCCATAACATTGCTCGGACCCGGCCCTTTCTCTCTACCTCCTCGGCCAAAACTCTTGTTCATGCTATGGTTATCTCTCGCCTC
>QEPC01014298.1:552479-562789 GCA_003113815.1 Sphenodon punctatus
TCACTCACCCAGATCTTAAACATCTGGCTCTTTGAACTTCTGCGTAGAACTTCTCCCAGAACTTTTGTGTGTAAAAAGTTCTCCTGGTAAACTGCTTTGCTCCAGGCAGCTGTGGTCACTTGGTTTCCATGGCAGCCCATCACATCTACAACTGCGGCTACTTTAGGCTGCCTCAGGGCAGTGTGTGTGTGAAAAAATGCATCCGAAACTTACTTGTGGACTGGTAAACCCAGAAGATTGAAAAATCCGGAATTTTAACGTGCGTGTAAAAATGACCAGTGACATGTAAGAGAATTCCTGGCATAGGCTCCTTCTCTGCATATGCTGTGTAGGCATGTAAAATTGGGACCTGTAATCACATCTTTCTGATATTTGGCAGCGATGATCATGAAAGTGTGATCTACAGCCTTGCCAAATTTCATGTACACTGCTTGGACTACAAAGTTGTTACAGTCAGACTTACATTTATAAGTTAATTGGTTATACCACCAGGAACCTTTATCCAATCCTTCTGAAAGTTGGCAGAGAAAGTAAATATGGGAAGGGGTATAAAATTGCCAAGTTTCATCTACATTAAATGTAGAGGCAAAGAAGTTACAGCTAAAAATGTATATGAAAATTTTTGCAAAATAATATAATTCAACTGCTTATAAAATTGGTTTCCTTTATCCAATCTTTTTGGAATTTGGTATGCATAATGCCTTCCATTGGAGGTACAATTCCTCCATGGTTCACCCAAGTATAATGAAATACAAAAACGTTACAGCCAAAAATGTGTTTTGCATTGAAACCAATGGGGGGGAAAATGGAAGCAAAAACGAAAATGAAAAATTGATATTTATGAAAACCAAAATGACAGATTTTAATAACTAAAAAGAAAAATGAAAACAAAAAACAACATTGGCCCCTGGTGCACACCTTTAAACCACACGGTGCTCTTTTGGTGTGACAAGCAAGCCATTGTACACACCATAAATATGCAGTCCTCGCAGTCCCCACGGGTCATGAGGCTGGTCAGGGCATTTGTGTTCACCTGTTTGAACTTTAACATATTGTTTCAAGTCAGGCATGTTCCCGGTATTGACAATGGTGTAGCCGATGCCCTCTCTCGCTTCCAGATGGAGCGTTTCCGCTTGCCGGCGCCTTGAGCTAGGGTGACCCCAGAGCCGCTGCCGCCATCGGTGTGGAGCCTTCAGTCTTAAAACTGTGTGCTGACATTTAGGGATCCTTGGCACCGCGAACAAGGGCTGCCTATGACAGAGCGTTCCGTGAATTCCAGCAATACTGGTCTCTCCAAGGGTGGAGGCCAGGTTTCCCGATTCCGGAACCTCAGATGCTCCAATTCGCCCTCCATCTGAGGCAGAGGGGGTGGCACCGGGCACCACAGTTGGTAAACTGGTGGTATTGGGGTTCATGAGCAACCTTGCAGGGTACCCACCACCGGAAAGGTTTTTTTCACCAGATGCCTACTAGAAAGCTGGTCCCATGAGCAAGAGTACCCCCAACCACAGGATCCCCATTACTCCCCCCCCCCCCCTTTGCTGCTGGAAATATGAGAGTCCCTCCGCTGAATATGTTATGACGCTTACAAAATTTGTTCAGTTCAGTGTTCAAACTAGCATTCTTGGGGGCTCTCCTCGTAAGTGAGCTTGTGGCCAAATCAACCAGGGAAATGATAGGTAGGGTGCTTAGAAGTGATGATATCCAGATCAGTCCGTTTGCAATGTCCCTACGGGTCCACCGCTTTAAAACTGATCAGAGAGGCAGGGGACTGACAGTTCGGCTGAATAGGGCTGGAACACTAGAATTGTGCCCCGCCTCTGCACTGGAGGCATACCTCACCATGTGACCCCCCGCGCCTGGCCCATTATTTAGACATGCCGTGAAGGGGGTTCCTGACCAGGTATCAATTCACGGCAATCCTGAGGGCTACATTGGCCAGCCTGGGTCTCCCAGCAGCAGACTTCAGAACCCACTCCTGCATAGGGGCTGCCAGTTTTGTGGTGGCGATGGCTGTAGGGATGTCGGACTGGGGCATACGAGCGGTGGGTCGGTGGCAGTCAGGGCCATTCCGGTCTTATGTCCGGTGTGTCCCCTCCCACTGCCATTTGTTACCCTAGGTGCTCCCCATTGCTGCCAAAGGCAAGTGTGGATCATCAGGCATAGCCTGGTACGTGGGGCGGGCAAAGCGGCCAGCCAGACCCGGTGGGGAACACAGATGAGCTTATCAGCACGAGCAGAAGTCTGATGGAAGGGCCATAGTGGCATGAGGTGGCATCAGCTCATGCCCAGTCTCCAGGTGCCACACAAGCCCCCCCCCCCCCCGGGCTGGGTGTCACTGTCCTGCATTTAGGAGAGAATGACATACCCTAGTTGAAAGGTGTACAATTGATAAAAAACATCAAGAGAGATGTGTGGGAGATAAAGAAGCTCTTCCCATCTGCTCTTATAGTCTGGACTGATCTGGTAGAGCGGATGTCTTGGGGCGAGGGGGTACACCCAAGAAAGAAAGATGGAACCAGAAGGACCATCAATAGGGACATAGACAGGTGGTTGGCAGGTGTAGGAGGGGAGTGTATCCATAACTACGCCCTGTTGCATAAGCAGCCTGAGTTGTACCTCCGGGACGGAGTGCATCTGTCCTCGGAAGGGAACGACTGCTACCTGGAGGCCCTGAAGGAGAAGCTAGTTTGGACATTGGATCATTGTTAGGTAGGTGGGGGTCGGGTTCGTCCAGGCAGTCCCGGCGACCCCTTAGTGGCAGGGGTCCAACTGCTCTTTAGAGTTTACAACAGAATTAGAATAAGGACGAATCATCTCCTTAAGAGATGGGGAGGCCATGCCTACCACAAAAGCAAGGTATGGCAAGTAGCAGGGTAGCCTCCCTGGGAGGGGTGTCCAGCGAGGGCAGTAGGGACAGGTATGGTTCCCAGCCTGTAGGCGCCCTCCTCCTTACTCAGGTCCAGAAGGACTTGGTCCCCCTCACGTGGCCTGCACTACAAAAAGTGGGGGAGATGTTACATTTGAGAATGGGGTAGTAATCGAGGGTATATCGAAATCACTCCTGTGTTTCTGGTTGGATGGACAGTTAAGTACTGGACCCGAATCACACTAGGCAAGTTGCCCCCACCTATTTTAATTACGTTTGGCTTTAATAAAGAGTGAGGCCATTTAAACCCAATCTTTGGTGTCCTGTCTCCTTTGGGATGCGTCAGCAAATTGTCCATTTCAGCATCTGTCCCAACATGAGGCATGCAGAATCCTTGCTTGTTTTGGTTTTGCTGTTTTTTCCAGGTCATGTGAGGTTATTGAACTCTGTCATGCATGCACACGCGCGCGCACACACACAGAGTTGATACAGTCAGCAATTGGCATGCAAACATATCGTACTTACAAAAATGACTGTTAAGTGCATGAAGATCTAGTGGGATACTTTAACCAAATGGAGTGAGGGTGGTGTTTGCAAAATGATTTACAAATGCAGACTAGGATGATGAGGGATAACAAGGGAAATCCATGTAGTGAATGTTCAAAAAATGCTTATCCCCAGAAAGCTTAGTTGACGCAAAGGAAATTCATTCTGAAAGAGGATTGAGTTTATCACAAAGCGTAAAAATTAAAACTTCAAAACATTACAGCCATGACCCAGCACACATTAAAGCATATGCAAAGCTACTCACACTAGTATCTCACAAATAATTAAATAAATCAAATAACATGAATCACTCCATTGTGGTTTTTGATGTGAATCTTAAATATTTGGGGAACTGAGACAGAGAGAGTGTTAAAGCTGTAACACCAACTAAAAGAGGGAGAAATTAACAGTATAACAAATGCAAGATGTTTTTTCTACCCTTTTAGACATAATTTATTTATTTATACTGACATTTTTATTCCACCCCCTCCTGCCTCTGGCAGTTCGGGGAGGCTCACAGTGAAATGATGAGTACTAACCTGTTGTTGTGGGCAGAGGGATAGCAGGGTCTCCTCTACAGCCTACTCAAGTCTATGTGAGTCTTTCTTTTGACTTCAACAGGCTTTGGATTAGGACTGCAGAGAACAGCAACTGTGACTAACAATTCTGACAGAGTTATTTTAATATAACATTTGGCTAACATCCTGCCTCTTGTTTAAATGTAGTAGACTGTGGTAAAATACAGTTTTTCTTGTAATAAAGTATACATAGGAGTTGGTCAGAAAACTATTTGGTCCACCTGCTAATAAACTGCTATATTTACTCAACAACATTACGGTAAATGAATCATAAAAATGTCCAGACAGGGGGTGGGTGACAGAAAATGTTGAAGAGGACTGAACCCAGGTCGCTGCTTGATGATAATTCCTTCTACACTGATATGAATCCAGTATTTATTACCCTTTCTCAGCTTGATAAAGGTGCCACTCAGGGCAGATTCTAAATATTGTGTCTTTTCTCCCACTACAGGAATAACCAAGCCAATCTCACAAAGACTAAAAGGTTTAAAATTAATCACTATAATTGAATACAACAGAATAAAGTATGAAATAACTACAGGTAGGGATTGTGGCAGAAGCTGCCAGGAGCGACCCTGCCCTTTCCAGATGACCTTCACTGACACTCTGGCTTCCAGGGGCTACTAGGCCTGATTTCGCAACTGGCCGCATGGCAGGATTGCGCAATCCCAGGGGAAGGTACAGCCAGGTAAACCTCCCAAGGACCAATCCCAATTGAGGGGTGGGGGGGCTTTAAAAAAGAAAAGCCACACCTCTCAGGTTCTCTTCCATCTTGTTTTCTGTTTTGCTCTGGACACTGACCTTGTGCTAGGGAGCTAAGGGAATGGCTCCTGGCCTGTTTGGACTAAACTGAACCTAAGGACTGAACCCCTTTGATGCAAGGCAAAGGAGCACCTGAAGCTGTGAGTAATTGAATGTTAGATCGGAGGGACCAGTTTAGGCCAGATGCTTCTAAAAAGGCCATTGTGCCTAAACTGTTCTGATCAATTGCTTTTGCTCAAGGATTCAAAATATCTCACATGGTTGTAGCCTGTGATGCTGGGTTTATATTATCATTAAAGTATTCTTTCTTTTGATCTAAAAGATGTGTGTGTGTGTGTGTGTGTGTTAGCAAATACGCCTCTGTACGCTCAGGCGGCAGAACCTGGGAACTGTTTTATACTGGCTTGTGAGCCTGGCTGTTTTAAAGAAGCAGAAGAGGTCTCATCCTCCCCAGAGGGATGAGACCGGAATCTGAATAAATAAATAAATAAATACCTCTGGGTGGGTGGCAGCGGGAAAGAGACCAGTTAATAAGTGGGTAACGTGGTGCCAGGAGGCTGGGGCGAACTCCAGTGGGCTGTTACGCCACAGGGATAACAAAGTATACAAGTAAAAGAAATAATGGTTACGCAGGAAAGAACTTAAGAACCTGCAAGACTTTACAGTTGTTCTGTACTCAGTTGCCCAGGCTAAGAAAGAAAGAAAGAAAGAAAACAAACTTCTGCAGAAAGGTTCCTCAAAGCTGAACCGATTACAGTTGTCCCCCTTGCTGTATTTATTCCATCAATCACCATTCAAATCTAATTGTGATCTAACTGCAAATATTCATTCCCATTGGTTAATAGCTTCTCAGTTATGATGCTCTTGTTTTCCCCACAACATTCAGATGGAATTTTGTTTTCTTTCTGATTGGTGCTGAGCTCCAATCTTTTATCTGTAGCCATGGTAAGTGTTCAGTATTCTCACCCTTGAAAGATATACACATATGCAGATAGGCCGTTCATACACAGACAGGGGTGGGGGTGTTTTGGAGCGGTGGATGGAGGGGTGTGTGTGTCCATTTACATGGACACACACTCACCTCCACCCACGGAGCCTTCTCCGTCTTACCGGAGGGCTCCGTGGGTGGAGGCGGGTGTGCGGTGGGTGGGAGTTCGCCGGGAGCGTACACACACAAACACCCACCGCCCATGGTGTTTACATGGGCACCCCCCCATCCCTGTACCCACCGCCGGTTGTGTACACAGACTGCCCCTCCCCCCCCGGCCGCACACCCATCCAAACACCGAGCAGCGGGGGTTGAGGGGGATCGATGTAAAAACGGCCACAGTCTCAATCCTCAGCTGCTTCAGCAATCTACCAATTCCCTAATAACGTTTCCCAGAGAAACCTTTAACCCATAAGCTAATTTTACATTGTAGTTTATATTAGGATTTTATATATTGTTTACCACCATGAGCTGCCATTGGGCAGGAGGGGACGGTATAAAAATACTGAAAATTAATAAAATGAATAAATAAATAAATAAATAAATACGTTGCTGTATTTTACTTTGTAAAGTGCCAGGTACACTGCTGGTGCCAAATAAATGTTTGTTAATAATAATAATAAATAAAATGAATGAATGAATGAATAAATAATTCCCTGTCTAGGGGAACAGATGGAACCAAAAAATTAAGTCTACATCTGCGAGTGTGACTTTTAGACCAACTATGAATGTGAACCCACTTGATGGTAATTCTGTCCAGCCCACATTTCTCCAACTTTCTTATGAGAATTATGTGGGACTTTGTCAAGAGCTTCACTGAAGTTGATATATCACTTCTACTGCATCCCCCTTGTCAACCAAACTAGTTACCCTGTCAAAGAAGAAAACTAGATTGGTTTGGCATGGTTTATTCTTCATAAATTCATGTTGGTTACTAGTAATTGCCTCATTTCCCCCAAGTGCTAATAAATCAATTGCTTATAATTTGTTCTACTTTCTTCCCAGATACTGGTCATGCTGACTGGTGTACAATCTCATCTTCCCTTTCTCCCCCTTTTTTTAAAAAAAAAATAGTCTATTTCCAGTCCTCTAGAACCTTACCTGTTCTCCATGAGTTTGCACAGATAATTGCTAGTGGTTCTGAGTGTTCTTCAGATAATTCCTTCAGGATCCTAGGATGGAATTCATCAGATCCCACCAATTAAATTCACTTAAACTAGCCAGATATTATTTGACATGATCTTTAGTGATCCTGATCTGCACCTTGTCTCCTATTCAGTTTAATCTGGTCACCATTTTAACATTTTTGTAAAGACTGAAGCAAAGTAGCTATTGAGCAGTTTGAGTTTCCTTGCATCATCTGTTAACATCACATCCCACTGAGCAGAAGACCCACACGTTCCTTAGTATTTTTCTTGCTTTTAAAATACTACTAAAATCTCTACTTATTGTTTCTCGCATTCCTTGCTAGTTGAAGCTTCATATGTGCCTTTGTCGTTCTGCTTCCCCCCCTGGAAATCTTGTGCTGTTACTCGATACTCCACATCAGTGACCTGTCTTTCCTTTTCCTGTTTACTTCTCTTTTGAATCTTGTTAATTTTTACTGGTCAAAAGCTATTTTGGAGAAGAGAAATAATTTGTAGGGCCTGAGCCAATTGGAAATTCCCCAAAGGCTAGCTAACGAGCACACCAACTTTGTGAAAAATGATGGGTCTTGGCTCCATACCAGCTTCGTCTATCCAGCAAAAATCTGTCTATCTATTAAGGTTCAGTAAAATCAAGAGTCCTGGCTTTGTAATCTACTACAGTTGGGGACACTGTTCTGGGAATGAGCATAGAGAAGTAACTGGGTGACTGGGATTCTGAGGCTATTATGCACCTAATACATGCATGGGTTGCAAAGACTGAAATGAAGCATCAAGAATGAATTGGAGATAAAGGAGATAGGATGCCAGAGATTGGGCGGACTGAAGAAGAAAGTCAAAAAATCCCCAAGACCTGAGAGGTCATTTAACATTTGGCACGATTTAGTTCTGCGTGTTTTAGAGCTATTAAATAGGCAACCTACTTAAATGCCCTTCCCTCCCAAAAGGCATTTAAAAATCGGATGAAAGTATAATGTCTTGCATAAAAGGATTACAAGTGGCAGATTATGTACATACATACATGAGGATATTTTTTACAATGATGCTTCTATCAAATAATGGTTGCAAAAGTAATCATGACCCTACCTCAGTACAGACTATGCATGTTTGTTTAAATACATTTCCCTGTTCAGCTGTGAATGTACATGTTTAATACATGTGAAGGTATTGAAATACCATAGTGATTTCTAAAAAATACTTTACCAAGGATAATTGTAGGGGAAGAGACACTCGGGGACCCCTTTTATATGTATATGTACACACACACACACACTCTGCAACCTTCCTTCTACATAGGAAGATTAGATGGGACTGATCAGAACTCATCAGCTCCCTAGAAAGCTGTTAGTTCCTTTCCCTTAGCACCACATTCAGGAGCATTCCCATATTGCTTGCATTGGCAGAGAAGTGGGGAATGGGATGGGGTCAATTGTAGGAGGAAGACAAAAGGACTGTCAGTGGAAAGCTCATGCAGGGGTATCTACATCAGACCCATGAGTCCTACTATGGCAAAGGGCTCCTAGACGACCCAGTGAAGCAAATGATCTCCCCATTCAAAAGCGTTTCAATTATTTGTTAAGGCTCAGAATATAAAGTCTCTCTCATATCTATTCATTGTGGGCATTTGAAATATAACAAACCTCTCCCCTCTCTGTGTGCTAGTGGGATCATACACAACTAGATTAGGTGCAGCAGCACTGGGGCCCATGGGGATCCACAACGCATGTGCATCTCGTGTGGGGGCAAGGAGGGGGCCGTGCCATCTTCTGCACCAGGATTCATTACAAGCTAGCGACACCCCTTTAGGAGGGTGGGAATTTGCTGGCAGGGAGGGATTGTACAGTAAATCGTCTGTGTTCGGTCCATACAGCCCCCAAGTAGCTTCCACTCACGTTTAGCGTGTCCGGCCTAACAAATGGGCAAGCCCTGCTTGTATGCATGTGCTTGTGGCAGCTTCCCCTCGCGGCACTAGCAATCTCTCTCCCCTGTGGCCACCTCTTGGCTGAGAGGCGCGCTAGAGCTCTCTCCCCCCTGTGGCCACCTCTTGGCTGAGAGGCGCCCTAGAGATCTCTCTTCCCTCCCCTCTTAGCTGAGAGGCACGCTAGAGCTCTCTCTCCCCTCCCCTCTTAGCTGAGAGGCGCGCTAGAGCTCTCTCTCCCCTGTGGCCACCTCTTGGCTGAGAGGCGCGCTAGAGCTCTCTCTCCCCTGTGGCCACCTCTTGGCTGAGAGGCGCGCTAGAGCTCTCTCTCCCCTCCCCTCTTAGCTGAGAGGCTGCTGCAGGGAAGGAAGATGGATGGGCAGGGAGATCTCTAGTGCACCTCTCAGGGGAGGGGGGGAGATTGCTATCACTACCGCATTTCAGCTGACCAGGCAGGCTACGTGGGACTCTTCTGGGGCTGGCAGACCTGAATGCGGTTGAAGCTGTGGGTTAACCTAACTGATGAGACACGGCGACATGAGCACCCACTGGCCCGGATTGGCCTGCACAGTGAGCCCTGTGATGTCCCTGGACTCCGCCATGAGTGGTGGCTTTGTGGCTCTGAATCCCTGAAATGAACGAGAACAAAAGTGGGCAAACTGTGGCTCTAGAGATAGGTCCAGCTCTTTGGCCCCATTGGGCTCACTTGGGATTATTTATTTTATTTATTTATTTGCACCCAAGGCCAAATACACAAAACAACAATCATCAAATAACAGGGTTACATCACACAAGAGTAAACCTATCTATAAAAACAAAACCGGGAATTTTACCCCTAAATTAGCATATAAGTACAAATGCAAAGACATAAAACGATATAAAGATAAACCCTTGAAATAATCTCAAGTGCCATTGTCAAACCAGACAAGGAATAATCATAATGCCGCAGCTTAAGAACCCTAAAGCATAGGGAATCGAGATTGCAAAAAAAGAGAACGACAATTAAGTGCAGCCACTAAAAATTGAGCCACTGCCGCTGTAACATTGGGATCCACATCTGCCAAAGCAAGACAGAGCAAATAATGCTCTGTTCTACCGGGGTATTTCTGCAGGAAATGAGAAAGGTAAGTAGAACGTATACCGTCGTACAGATGGCAACTCAGAAGTAAATGCTGGACTGTCTCTACAGATTGGGCATCAAACGGGCATAATCGCGCAGAAACCTCCACGGCCCGAGTGCGACCCTCCAGCAGGGCAGTGGGTAAGGCATTAAACCTAGCGCACAAGAATAAACATTTCCCTCTCGGGGAAATACCTGAATCTAAGTAGTCGGCCATATTGAGTCAGGGCGATGTAAATAATAAATAATCAAGAACGTGGGGTGAGACTCGGATGGCCGCAATCTCCCTGTCCCTTAGTCTAAGGGAAATTTCCTTGATCATGCAACCCAATTCTTTATCAGCCCAATATTCAGGGTGAAACCCCAGTTTCCCCAAAAAGAGTT
>QEPC01014298.1:567852-586406 GCA_003113815.1 Sphenodon punctatus
GCAGGCTAGGATTGAGACTGGGTGCAGCCTAGAGACACAGCTTGCCGGCAGTCTCCTGAGCGGCGAGGAACCAGCTGTGCCAGGGGATTCCCCACCCACTGACCTGTATAAGGTGCCGCCCTGCCCTGTGGCTTTTGTGCTGGGAGGGAAACTGGCCCAGAGACAGAGGGCTTTTCCGGGACCCATGCCCTCCTAGCAAGATGTTTTGATGGACTTCTTGGCCCCAGCAGCAGGCTAGGATTGAGACTGGGTGCAGCCTAGAGAGACAGCTTGCCGGCAGTCTCCTGAGCGGTGAGGAACCAGCTGTGCTGGGAGATTCCCCACCCCCTGACCTGTAGAAGGCGCCACCCCAGCTGCGGCTCGCTGTCAGGCATGTGCCGGTGGGCGTCGTGCCTAAGGGCTGCGTGCGCAAGGGCGCACCCTTGTGCGCGTGGCCTTAGGCGCTGGCGGGGCAAGCCCCCCCTTAGGAATTTCTCCAAAATGTCCAGGAAATGAGTGAGACCTGGCCCTCAGGGCTATAATGGTCAACCTTCTCCCAAACAAAAGAAACTGGACTCCTTTTTCTCAGCTGCTGCGAGAGAGCTGGAGGTGGGAGAGGACTGTGGAACTATGCTTGCCCAGACCCCTGTATCCCCACTTTGTCCGCAGGCAAGTGTTCACCATTTGACGGGGCCCTCTTGTTTAAATGACTCCTTTATTTCCAGTCGGTCAGATCCTTTCGAAGGGAAAGAATCTCCAAGAATTCCCGTTCAGGATGATCCGTTTGTGACAAATACTCTCCTTTATAAATTGTTGGGTGATCAATGCATTCTTATTATTGACTTGGTTAAGAGACTGAACATGCACTTGGAGGGTATAGGGAACACTTTGGTGGATCAAGGGAATAGTTTGCAGATTTTGGTTGACCATGTATTAGATCTTAAAAAAGGGAACTCTGTTGCCCGTGCCACCCCCTGCACCCAGGGGTGTAGGGAGGGTAGGCAGGGCTTGGTATCTAGTGGTCCTCCTCATAGTCAGCGAGCTCCCTTTGAGGGGGTGAGGTTTCAGGGGGCCTGCCCTCCCCTCCCCTTTTGTCCCAAATGAATTTGCTATTTCCCTGAGGGTGCATCCCCTACCAGGCGGTTCCTTCCCTAGATGGCACTCTAAGTCAGAAATACACCATCATCTCTCTTCCATTTTAGCTTTTAATTTCCCTTTCCATCAAATACAGGCTTTTCGCATCCTTCCTTCCCTGGGGGGTTGCCGTAGATTGTTAGTTTTCTTTCGGTCTTCACAGATGGTTACATATTTATTTTCAAGATCAGATTTATTTGCCTCCTGGGGGGTTAGGCTGGGGGAAGTTCTTACTGATTCAAACATACGTCCCTTAATTGTAAAGTCTAGTGTGCAAGACCCGGTTGGTTCCCCTCAGTCTTCTAAGGGGGTTGTCACGGGCCGCAGGCCTTTGGGATCCTCTGACAATGTTTTTTCGAAAGATCCAATAAATGTCAGACTTGCCCAAATGGCCATGCCCCAGGCACATTTGGGTAATCCTCCTGTTTTTCCCTCTGTGCCATCGCCCCAGCCTGTCTCCCATGCAGCTTCACTGCCGTCCCCTTTAGACATTGACACCATGGACTTTGCCTCATCGGTCTTTTCTGACCTGGCTAACATGGGGAATTTGGGAGTACAGTATTGTACGGAGGAACCACAGAAGACTGATCCGGTGTCCCCCCCTTTGAAGAGCCAAGTTAGTTTGGCAACAGAAATGGGACAAGCATGTGTAGATAATGATGGGGAAAACTGCAATGGTAATCAGGACCCTGAGAGTGTGGAAATCGGACTTGCTCTTTCAACAGCCTGACACAGGCAGTGCCACAAATTTTTAAGGATCTGCTCCTGGAACGTAGCGGGGTGGGATAGGTTATCAGGACACCCTGAGGCATTAGTATTTCTTAATACCGGTCATCTTGTAGCTCTTGGGATTAGAAAACTGCACCCCACCCCACCCCCGAACTAGAAGTTGGCTTCCCTATCATCGGGCATTATGGACTCCATCTACGGATGGTACAGACAAGGTTCCCGACCTGTTCCATAACCAACATACTTCCACATTTCCCCTCAATCACTGTCCAGTCCCTCCCTAAACTCTAAGGCTACTTCAAATTGCAGCACAGGATAAGCTGCACTATGGCTACCCCACAAATTAGAAAGCACAAAAGTAGTTCAAACCCCTTGGACCAGGAGAGCTGGAGTACTCCAGGGAAACACACCCCAGGGGCCTGCTTGCCCCAAGTACCCAAACAAAGCCCAGGTGGGAGAAAAGGAGGGCAGGGTTCTGGATCGGTCACTGAGTTAGGGGAAGGGAAGTTGCCAGGGCTGTGGTAGCAGATTGTGTGGACGCAGGGGTCACAGGGGCAAGGAGAAAGGCACACTAGGGCGGGGAAGGCTCATCTGAGTGCTCTGCGGGGAGGTTGGGATGGGCCACTCAGCACTTCTTTAGGTTGTATGGGCCCATCCCTTTACAGCGAAGCACACAACACCCCCACTCAGCCAACTCTGGACACGTGAGGGGGCAGCAGCAGGGGTGCTGCACCAGCCGACTGTGTGTAGTGCGCATTTGCAACTTCACATAACTGTAGCCTCCCCCACCCCAGGCTTGTGAGCATCGGTGCTGCAGCACCCATCGTAGCTCTTTCCCTGCTTGAGGGAGGAATAGGTACGACTTCCTCCAGGCCAAGGAATAGCCTAGGAGGGAAACTCTAAAATAGGGGACGTGGAATAATGAACTGTTTGTATCTGAGTTTGTTAGTGTGAAATAATTCCACTGCCAGATTGGAGCCCTGCAGTAGGGAGGTGCGAACAGAATGGGGTTCGGATGTTCAGCCTGAAAACTTAGTTTGGGTTCATGGGTTTGGTTCCGCGGAGTTCGGACCCGCCTGAACGTTCGGAAAATTCGGTCACCTGGAGGCTTGGGGTGCTCCAGGGGTGCCTGTGGGGGCATGGCAGGCCGTCAAAGACACAGCAGCAGAAGAGACCGGGAAGGCTTGGGGCTTGGGACCCCAGGTTTCCCGGGCAGGCAGGCTCAGCCCTTGGCGCCTGGGCGTGCCCGTGGGGGCATGGTTGGCCGTCTGAGACCCAGCGGCGGCAGCAGCAGCAGCAGCATCAGAGGCTGGGAAGGCTTGGGGCTTGGTGGCTGGCCTGGCACCCCTACTTGGCCGGGCATTGAAGGCTGCCAGGCATCGGCGGAGCAGCGGCAGAGGTCCGGCCAGGGCTTGGTGGCTGACACCCCTATTTGGTCGGGTGTTGCAGGCTGCCAGGCATCGGCAGAGCAGCGGCAGAGGCCTAGCCAGGGCTTGGTGACTGGTACCCTTACTTGGCCGGGCATTGCAGACTGCCTGGATTTTCGGTGAGCGCTCTGTGCGTGGCCATGAGTGGGTGCTCTGTATGGCACCTGCCACCGATACGTTATGCGGTATGGCCAGTATGACACCCCTACTTGGCCGGGCATTGCAGGCTGCCAGGCATCGGTGGAGCAGCAGCAGAGGCCCGGCCAGGGGTTGGTGGCTGGCACCCTTACTTGGCCGGGCGTTGCAGGCTGGCATTGTACTCAACCGATCTCAAGAAGCTCTACTGAAAATTGGGCAAGCCTTGCCCGGTGGTGAATCTCGTGAACACCCAGCCCCCACCTGCCAGTGCGCTCATCCGAGCTATGCCCATCTACAAGAGTGAGAAGCAAATGGCTGACATGCAGTTCCAGCAGCAGCAGCAGCAGACACTGGATTGCCAGGGCACAGTAACTGCAGCTAGCACCCATTCTTGGCTGGGCATTGCAGGCTGCCAGGTATCGGCAGCGCAGCAGCAGAGCCCCAGCCAGGGTTTGGTGGCTGGCACCCCTACTTGGCCAGGCGTTTCAGCCTGCCAAGCATCGGTGGAGCTATTCGACTTGCCTTGCAGAAAGCACTCTGGATTTTTGGCGAATGCTCTGTGCGTGGCCATGAGTGGGTGCTCTGTATGGCACCTGCCACCTATGCGTTATGGCCAGTATGGCACCCCTACTTGGCCAGGTGTTTCAGGCTGCCAGGCATCGGTGGCAGCCTGACTCAGGGTGGTGCGCGACGGCAGCTTAAACTGGGGGTCCAGGAAGCCAATCAGGTGCCTAAACCCCATGTCCCTGACCACCAGAAGGGTTGCCCATCGAGCGCTATCATTTCCCCCAACATGCGCGTGGCTTTCAGTTGAAAGCCACGCCATCCTCCATGTCCTGCAGCTGCCAGCTGACTTGGCAGCTGCCTCCACCCCAGCTCCTCCATGGTGCACTGATGCTTCTGGGCCTCAACTGGCTGCTGCTGCTGCTCCTCTCCCTGCTGCCACTGCCCGGGGATCAGGCCCTACCTCTAGCAGTCGGGGTGGGATCCACCAGCCCTGGACTGCTGGGGATCACCTCAATAATGTGGGACATTGGTGGCCCATGATGAACATCTGACCCTGGAGCACCTGCACCTGTTCCTACAACCGCAGCAGAGACAGCTGTAGTCTCCTGGACTGTAGGCCTTCCAGTGCCCTGCGTGGCAGTGGAGGACGCTGGCAGGAGGTGACGGCAAACCACACCCCTAGTGCCATGTAGGCTAGGAAAGCAAGGCTAGGAAGGCAGGCTGAGGCAGGGTTCGAGCTTTGCCCACAGGACAGGCAGACAGGCACTTTGGCATGAGCAGAAGGCAGGCTGGGGCAGGGTATAACACCTAAATCTATCTAATCTAATCTAAATAAATGAAAATATGAGGTAAATGTGTGGAAATAGGTGAAATAAGAGGAGGATGGCAATGGATTGGGAGGAACACAAACTGCTGGGAGAGGGAGAGTTCTGAAAATGCCTGCTGACTGGATCAGTGGCTAGCTCAGAACAAATTGGAAGGGGGGAGGGCAATTACTTTTGTTACTTGCTGTGCCCAGTTTACCACAAGCCCCATTGGCTCTGTGCAGCCTAGCCCGTGGCCAATCACAGACTACCAAGCCAGTGGTCTGAAGAAAAGAGGGATGGTGATTGGGCAGGCTGGCTACTAGTCCAAGCCTCTCTCCACCCTGGGGCCAGGAAGTCTGCTTCTCACCTGCCCCCCCTCCCTGGGCCTGCCAGCCAGGTTTTTCCCGCCTGAACGCGGTCGAACTGTTTGGGGGTTTCCGTGTTCGGTTCGGCCGTTCGGTTCATGCGTCCGAACTGGCTGAGTTCAGGACAAACTCCAAGCGTTCGAACCACGTCCACACATTCCTACCCTGCAGCAAACAGGGATATGTGTAAGCTTGAAACATTAAGCCGATATAACTGGAGCATGACTCTAGAGCCAATTTCTGGAGGAAGCAAGGCCCAGACCTTGTGAGAGGGGGCAATTTGCCACATCCCTTTCTGTTACTCTCCTCTGCTGCACCAAGAAGAATGTCCATGTCTGGTAATACACGTAACTCCTCCAAATCTATCTATTTGAAGTCCAAGGAAAGTCACATTCACTCTCAAATTAGGGATCCCCAAAATTAGATGGAGAGGAGGAGGAGGAAAACCTGTTCACCAGGTAGGGGGAGAACCTATTCACCAGCCTGAGGATTACTTGAACTCCTGAATTTTCATCCCTTAGATTGTAGCCCTGAGAACTTCAGCTCTGCTGAGTGGAACTGAGCTTTGCTGTGGGCAAAGGATGGTGGTGAAGTATGGTTTTGCCTCACTAGATGTTACTTTGACCAACATCACTGTTTGTACTTACAACCTCAAGCTCTCAGTTGTGCTGATATTCTATTTGTCAACAAATAATTAATGCTGTCCTGTCATTCCATTCCTTCTCAAAACCTGCTTTCTTGTGGCTGAAATGAAATGGGAAAGATGGGGTGTAAGCTCAATGCATGATAGAGCGCCATTATATCAATCTTGCTTGACTTTGTGAAGTTAGTCTCCTGTCCCTACATTTCAGGTTGGCAAATACTAACATGGATGAAAGACTTTGATGAATCAAGTGAAGATGACAGATGCAGGAAAGATTTCAAATGACACTAAAAAGAAAGGAAAGACAGTCTGGAGTTACTAAGCCATGTCACCCAGCTCGTGACATACACAGCATTATTTCAAGGTAACACCACTCCTGTTGACACATGGCAATGTGGAACTGAGAACTGAGAATGTGCAGGCAAACAGAAGGGGCAAACAGAGGTGTAGCTACATTGCAATGAGCCCTGGTGTAGAAGATGCTGGGGGCAAAGTTTGAGGTTGTTCATATATAGGACCCCATCTGTGCAGCTAAGCTCTTAGTTTTTTCTGCTAAAGAGTAGGACTCAAAAGTCTTTTTAGGGAAGGGTAGCCTGTCAGCTCCAGGTACATCTGGAGTTTTCTTGATCCCACAGAGTCAGGCTTTTGTCCAGGTTACGGCATGGAGACGGCGTTGGTGGCTTTGGTCAATAGACCTCCTAGTAGAGCTGGATAGGGGTCGTATGACCCTACTAGTTCTACTAGATCTATCAGCGGCTTTTGATACCGTGAACTGGTGGTGAGCAGCCCAGGATAGGGGAGAGCAGCCCCAAGCACTTTTTATTTTTCTTTCATTTGTTGGAGGGTCTGCTGCCCGTGGAGCCAGCCAAGGCCCAGATTAGTGGGAGCTGTGTTTGGGTGCACAGTCACACAGAGAACCCGGACAAGAGTGCCCCTCCCTACTTCCAACTGCAGGGATGTTAAAGGCCATACTGCAGCCTTTGGCCGCATGCCGAAGACCACGCACACAAGGGTGTGGCCCTTGTGGGAGGTCCTTAAGGCCAGGGAGGTCAAGGCGCCTGGGGGAGAATATTATCCCTTTTTTTTGTGGGGGGAGGGGGTTGTGACTTTTTCTTCTGGACTTTACTGCCAAGATTGAGATTGTGTTGCTGGTGAAAAGACTAGGCTACTGGCATTCATCTGAGAAGACTGGGAAGAGTCTCTGTGGATTGGACTTTGATTCATAGAATTGTATGATATTATCTTTTGCAAGTCAATGTTTTAGTTTTCTTTCTTGATTCACTGTTGGGTTAGACGATTTGGTTGTATTATGCCTTCCAAAAACTCAGTGACAGACCCCCCTACCCTACTCTGGTAACCCTGCCCTCCTCTTCTCCCGCCTGGACTTTGGGTACTTAGGGCAAGAGAGAAAATGTTGTGGGATCTTTGATCGCCCCACCTCTAAAACAAAGGAAGATTGACATTAATATGACTAACGTTGGTCCCTCTGATGTATCAAAAACTATATTGGATACAGCTGTTCGACTGTCTAACTCTTTTGCTCCTTTGGAGTCAGAGAGAAAACCAATTCCAGTTAGGTTGGGGGAGGCATATGAAACGATTAACTCAGAAACAGAGAAAAGGGGAACCTTTCTAAGGGGTCTTATGGGTAATCTGAATAACCAGAATGTTTTTTTTCTGGAATTGCCCCGTCTTTGCACTGTGACATATTGATAGGGGTTGGTGGGGCTGGGGCTGAGCCCAATTTGAATCAGGTGGAAGCCAGTGACAAGCAACTAGACCAATTTCAGGCTTCCATCACTTTGTTAGCATAACATGTCTCCTTGACTGCCCAAACAGTTAAATATCACTTTATGCAATTGAATTTGCTTAGTCTTAAGACAGATGACTCAGTAGCAACAGTTACAACAGTCCAGCAAACGATATCTGGTCTGGTCTTTCTGTACTGATATATGATAGGGAAAGTTATGGCACGCAAAAGCGGTCTTTCTAATTAGCTGGGGAACAGGATGGGGAATATTTTATAAGGGATCAGTTTAATAATTCATTAGAGGAAGGAGTCAGTCAAAACAATTTATTGGGGCAGGCACACGGTCATTGGAAGGATTGACTTTCTTTTCTCCATCTAGATATAAGCTGGCATTTACAATACTTCCACTGCCCAATGGAACCGTGCCTTTTTGGAATTCGCCTTTAGAAATAGCTGAGCATTTGAGGGTAATTTTGAATTTACCTATTATCAGACATGATATCAAGGGAATTACCTATCTCTTCCAAGTATGGGGTACAACTAGGGTCACATCAATTAGTGACTAGGATAATGGACAAGAAGCAGAAGTTGAATGATAGAGCTATAACCTCTACTAGGCTTTTTGTTAGAGCCCCACCATTTCCGTCTTGTGGTAAATTGTACAGGAATACAGTCAGTTTGGCTAGGGCATCTACATAGATGCTACTGAGCAGAAGTTTGATATATCACGAGAAGTTATACGTTCAGTAGGACCCCTGGCTCTGCGGGACTTAAGGCCTGCTGCTGGGGCCGATGGAGGAAGTGTGACTGGGTTGGCAAGGAGGATGGGGTTGCTAATAGATCTCATAGTGCTTCCCAGCTGGGTGAGGATATGGTGAGGACTCCGATATCTTCTCTCTTAGATTCCCAGATTACAGGTGGTAATGGTATACTGACTGAAGGCGGAGGGTCGGTGCTGGGGTTACCACCAGCTCCTAATGGTATGGTAGGGTCTCATTTAGAAACAAACACAGGAGGCCTTGAGGATGGGCAGAATTGACTCCTGCCAGGAAAGCGAGTATGTGTGACACACTCGGTCCTTCCTTGGAATATTGCAGGCCTCTTAAGCAAAATGGGGGATTTGGATTTAAAGTCATTTCTGATTAATTATGAGATACTATTTATTCAGGAAACATGGTGTAAGGATCCCTTCTTTATGAATGGATATTCATGTTTCAATTTACCAGGGAAGTTTTAATCTAATGGAGGGCGACCAAGAGCTGGTCTTCTTACGATGATTTCCCTGAAGGTTCAAATTCAGGAGTTAGCACCTTGTGTGGATTACTCTTGGCAGTTAGGATTCTTTGCCTGGACGGTACCTCCTGGATACTGTTGAAGATATATGTGCTTCCTCCATCTAGGAGGGGGCCTTCTGATAACTGGGAGAGATTGTTTATGTATATAGAGAATCTTATGACTGACAATCCATCTGACAATACATTGTTGGCAGGAGATTTCAATGCCCAGATGGGAGATTTGAATTGGGAAGATGAGGATTTCATAGCTGTTAATGAGATATGGGGGGATTCCCATGTTTTCTGGATGTAGTTGTAAATGAATATTGTAACAAAGTATATGAATTATTAGTGACCTTTAACTTAAGGTTTGTGAATAATTCAATTTGGTCACCAACTTCAAGTAATATGATATATCAGTCTCCCAAAGGGTCTAGCGTGATAGATTATCTTTTGGTTGAACCTCAATGTTGGCTTAATACAATATTATGGTTTTGGATAGAACTGTGAGTGACCATGCCCCACTCCATCTTGATATCAGCCAGATAAGTGTTTGATTTCTGAATGTGGACCAGGAAAAGATTTGCTAGGGGTTAATACTTAATTGCCGCTTACCATGGTAACCAAGTGACTTAGGCGGGATATGAGTCTGGCTGAGGAAGTAGGCAACAGCCTAGGGTCAGAAGACTTGGCTAGTAAAAGGAAGAAGCGTTTGGATTCTACCAGTTCAGCAGCTATTTTGAGTGGTATGCAGGTCACTGTTGCGACCTTGAACCCTTTGTTCCATACAAAAGTAAATATATTGTAGTAGGGGGTGTCCCAGGGCCACACGGGGCACTGGGGCACACTGTGGGGAATTAGCTCACCCCCTGCTACGCCATTTCAACCTCAAGTCTCGGCTGAATCCCCCTCTTTACAGAAGGGGGTACCCTCTCAGGACACACCACACAGTCCAGAGGGTCTTAAGTCCAGTCCTTTATTGGACACAACCAGTGTACACAGTCCCTGGGGCTGCCGGCTCAGTCGCCTCCACCCTGCAGGCCCAGGTCCGTCTCTCTCAGGCACAGGAGCACCACAATATCATCCCCCAAAGCCCTGAGGCTCTGGCCAAGCCTTCCCAGGCACAAGGCTCCCTCCTGGGCAAAACCTCTCCCACTTGCCTGGGTCCTTCTGGTTCTCCTCCCTTCAGCACCATGGATAGCATAGAGCAGGAAGGCTTGTTCAGGGAGATGTTGCTCCTTTGACTCCCTGGCAGAGACTCCCTCCTCTCTGCCTTGTTTCTTCTTATACGCAGCAAAGTGGGCATGGCCAGGTTTCTACTCTTCAGCCTTAAAGGGCCCATGGGGTTTCTCAGCCTGTGCTCCCCACAGGCTGATCCCCAGCTCTGGGGCTGGCTCTGACACACCCCTGTGCGCGCTCAGCCCTCTGGCTGGCCTACACAGCCCCCTTCTTAAAGGGGCAGCAGCCCCACAGGACTGCTCCCTGCTACAAATATATTTGAACAACCAACCAGTTAAAGGAGCCTCTTGGTTTGACAAAGATTGTAAGATCTGGAAAAACGATCTGTATAGGGAAATTAGGGAGTCTAAGACATATGGATCATACTCCACTAGAGAGATCATATAATATAGGAGGATATGTAAAGCAATGTTAAAAGGGGGGGGGGGGAAATCTCTCTTTCTATTCTCTATATATGGAGTATCAGTGGAATAATGTACAGTTTGTTATTTCCAAGGGAGATAATAGAACTTTTTGGAGTATGGTAGAAAGGGTTTCTCGAGTTATAAAACTGGGTTGGATTTGCATATTCCTGCTGAGGTATGGGTAGCTTTTTATAAAAATGTCTCTTGCAAATCCCTTTATGGATATACAATTGCCCTGTGCTAATTCCACATATGTAATTACAGAAGTTGAGGTGGAGGCATTGATTAAGATCCAAAAGCAGGGTAAATCTCCTGGCTTGGATTGGTTACCGGTGGAACTCTTCGAAACTCATCTAGATTGGTGGGCTCCTATTCTTACCCTTTGGTTTAATAAATGCATTATTTCTACTGGCTCCATTACAGAATCAGGAAAAGGGAATTTGATAGTGCCTGTTCATAAAAAAAACCACGTAATGACCCGGGATCTTACAGGCCGATCTCTCTTATAAATATAGTGACAAAGGGTTTTTTCAGACGTGACGTGGCCAATTGGCCCCGTCACGGAAACAAACCTTTGATTCCCCGCCGGGGCCACCGCGTCACGGGCGAACAGACGTGGTGGTGGCTCCTGGCAGTGAATCGGGGAGAGGGCGGGGCCGCGCGGCGCAACATGGGGCCGCACGGCCCCGTCCCTCCCACGCTCCCCTGCCGCCCACCCTGTGGGGAGACGGGCGGGTGCCGTGGCCAATCCGGCCACAGCGCCCGCCCAAACTGATCATGGCCCAGAATTCCTGTGGGGATTCCGGGCCGTGGCTGCCATCCAGACGAGACGGCTTGGTTCATCACGGCGGGGAATCACATTCACCACGCGACCGGCCCCGGCCCGGTTCACCCGATTGCGTGGTGACTGTGATTCCCCGCCGCGATTGACCGTGATGAACATCTGGGGGGGAACTTCCATTCCCCCCATCAGACGTTACGGGATCACTTTCACCATGTGCAGATTCACTGTGGTTGACTGTGATCTCGTAACGTCTGAAAATACCCAAAGTTGTTTGGGAGATATTTGTTGTGGCAGCTTTTGGTCTGGGTGCAGGAAAATGATTTATTGCAAGAAGAACAAGCAGGGTTTAGATCAGGGTACAGACCATTTATATACCTTACAGTACAATCTTCATAAATATACTAGGGTTATGAAATCCCACCTTTATGTGGCCTTCATTAATTTGACATCAGCGTTTGATACTATTGATAGAGACTTTGGTCTAAGCTACAATTAATGGGAATAATTCCCCAGCTGGTAAGATTTCTGTTCCTGTACCATACAGATACTTGGGCTTCTGTTTGATATAGGGGTGCAGTAGAAATGTCTTCAGCTTTTCCCATTAAATAAGGGGGTTCAACAGGGTTGTATTTTGGCACCCATGCTATTTAATCTATATGTGAATGATTTGATTACTGAAATGCAGAAGATGAATTTTTACCCTCTGAAGATCTTGGCTTCACATGTTGGGACGTTATTTTTTGCTGATGATGCCATACTTTTGTCATGAACCATTGGTCTGCAAAGACCCATTTTGCCCAGTTATGTGAATTGAATAGACTAATGATTAACTATTGTAAAACCAAAGTTGTCAGTTGTGATAGACGTAGGAAAGAGCACTCATGGTTCATTTTGAATCACAAGGGGTGAAAACAGACACGACGCTAACCACCCTTTAACCACCCTTGGTGGTCATTTATGCATGTTTCAGGGCTGCATAGGGCACCAATACAGCCTGCAACATGCATAAATAACCACCAAGCACCCTTGGTTAAAGGGTGGTTAGTGTCATGTCTGTTTTAACCCAAGATTGAAGTGGTGAAATCTTTCAAATATCTGGATGTGATCTTTTTGTCTAACCATAGTTGGAAAGAGCATTTGACAACAGTTAAATTGAAGGTGGTACAATTTTCGTTTGCTATAAGAAAGATCCATGATAGGCATATGGGAAGATCAGTGCCTGTGGCGCTTAGAGCATTTAAGACCACAGTAATATCCCAGATTACTTTTGGTGCAGAAATATGGGGGTTCCTGGCAGATGATACTATAGAGATCCCACAGAATGAATTCCCAAGAACACTAATGGGTCTCCCTTATTTAATGCCTGCGGTTTTTTTAAGGGTAGAAATTGGAATGGAGGCAGTATTTTTAATTATTGTTTAAAAGGTCCTGAAATATTGGTTTAAATTACTAACCTTCAGCCCTTCTCGCATTCCAAAAATGTGTTATCTTGAAGACCTGGTGTGAGCAACTTCTGTTCAATTCCCATGGTTACTATTTGTTATAAATACCCTTAACAAGGCAGGGTTTGAATTTTATGCCAACAAAGTCATTAGGTTTTTTCCCAGACTGGAAAATGAATCGATTTACCAAAGATTAAGTGATATTGCTCTGCAGGAGGACATTGCCATTATACAGGTTAATCGAGTAGCCCACCGGAAACCGGATGAGGGCACTACAAGAAACCTGCAACTTAACCTGAAACAACATTGCCGTGTCCATCTAACTAGTTTACAGTTGGAGCAGATGAGTTCTGCAGTAATGGTGGGCTGAAGGCTGGGTATCTGTAGGGACAAAAGAATTTGTCCTTGTGGGATGGAGATGGTTGAAGATTTGATACATGATGTGCTGAAATATTATTATTTTTCTGATATTAGGAATATTTTTCTTGCCCTGTTTTGTCACAAGTTCGGTTTCTTTCTAAGAAAGAGACGTCGATATGGCTCTGTCAGCACAAGGGCCATGATGTCGTCAATAAAGATTGGCTGTTTTTGCTAATAAGGCCGCTGGTATAAGGAAGTTATATCCCATAATGATTCTGAAATAATTTTCTAGGAGTTTACAAAGTTGAATTTATGCTTGTAGTACGACATGTACCGGATGTATGTTTTTACTGTTTTTTCCCATTGTTGGGATTTTGAATTTTATTTTACTTATTGACTATGACGAAAGCTAATGTCATAATAAAACTGACTGACTGTGGATACCGTGAACCACAAGATGTTGGTGAGTCACCTGCGGGAGCTGGATGGTGTGGACAGGACTGTTCCCTGCAGTGGATGGGACTGTTACCTCGTGGATAGATCGCAGCGAGTGGTACTAGTGGGACTGCACTTCATCCTCCGGGGACTTCTTGTGTGGAGTCCCACAGGGTTCCATTCTGTCCCTTGTTCAATGTGTATATGAAGCTGCTTGGGGAGGTCATGCACAGCTGGGGGTTTGTTGTCACCAATATGCAGACGACACCCAGCTGTATCTATCTTTTTCAACAGAACTAGGCCCTGCTGTCTCCTTGCTGTCCTGGTGTCTGGCTGCTGGATGAGGTCGAGCCGATTGAACTTAATCCTGATAAGACAGAAGTGATGCTGATGGGGGGAGTCAGTGATCTGGAAGAGGGGTACACTCCCACTATTGGGGGTGTCCGCCCTCCTTTGGCTCCATCTGTATGGAGCCTGGGGGCGCTCCTGGGTTCGCAGCTGCACCTGGATCTCCAGGTGTCAGCTGTCTTAGACTTGGACCTAGCCACCCTCATCCATGCATTTGTCACCTCCAGACTAGACTGTTGCAATGTGCTCTACCTGGGGCTGCCCTTGGGGACGGTTCAGAAGCTGAAGCTGGTGCAGAATGCAGCAGCCTGTCTCCTCACGGGGATGGGCCACAGGGAGCACATTACACCAGTGCTCTGAGCACTGCACTGGCTGCCTAGTGTCTTCTGGGCCCAATTCAAGGTTCTGGTCTTAACCTTCAAAGCCCTTCACGGTCTGGGGCCTGCTTACCTGAAAGCTCGTCTTACCCCCTGGGATCCAGGGTAGCCTCTGTGGTCATCTGGGGATCCCCTCCTGCGGGTCCCGCGTTATTGGTGGGTCTGGACCGACAGGCCCAGTGTTTTCAGCGGCGACGCTGTTGCTGTGGAATGCCCTCGTGGTGGAGGTTTGCCTCAGCCTGGATCTCCTGACCTTCCGATGAAAACTAAGACCTCGCTCTTCTGTGAGGCCGTCTAGTAAGAGAGAGAGAGAGAGAGAGAGGGAGAGAGAGAGAGAGAGAGAGAGAGAGAGAGAGAGAGGGGGGGGGGGGGGAGGAATGGGGGCTGGGTTGGGGGAATTACAATTGGGGCTGAGGGTTTAGCAGATTGGGATTAGTTTATAGATTGCTGCTCTGGATTTGATGATTGCTGTATTTATATTTTTATACACTTTTATTTCTATTTTTATTTTTATATGTATCATTGTTTTTACACATGTATGTTCGCTGCCCCAAGTCTCCTGTGTGCAAGAAGGGTGGGATACAAATTAAATAAATAAATAAATAAATAGCTCTCTAGTTGACTTATAGTTATTTGTACCTAATCTGTATAATTTTAGTGTGAGTGAAAGGTAAATTTGGAAGAGTGTACCCAGTCATCTTTTTTTATTTATCATGCACATGTTGGTACTCAAAAAATAATGAGAAAATCACATTTGTCTGGCCATGTCAGTTTTTATACAGATATTAACATCACTAACAAAGTCTTCTGAGTAACTAAAAGTGAGTCCATAGTAGGAGGCACTGGGTGCAGACAGATGAGCCTGGCTGGGACCGATCGCTGCGTGCCCCAGCGTGGGCGATGTCAGTCACCACACTGAAGCCAGCGCAGAGAGCAGGGCAGACGGTCTCTCCCCACTGCACCCATGAAACTGGGCAGGTGGACCACTGTCGGCCATCCAGCCACAGCCTGGGGCAGGCTGAGGCATTGGCCAAATGTGCTGGTGCCCAGTCCCGCCCCACCCACCCTCCCCTGGCCTGCCCACTATTCCGCCCGGCCGTGATCATGCAGGAATGGCGCCAGCACCCACCGCTCAAAGCCCCCATGGCAGACCTCACCACAGGGCAGATGGGGACTGGGCCCAGGAGTGGCGGTGCACTACCTAGAGCTGGGCAGCCTTTCCCTCTGTTGGGGAAGGCTGCTACGTCCTGTGTCCTTGACTTTTTTCCAAGGACGCAGGGTGTCTATGGCTCCTTTCACAGTAATTTTGCTAGGTTCAAACTCCTGTTCCATTGCTGACCAAGCTCCTACAGGGGAGGGTAGCAGTTTGATCACTGCCTCTTCTAGTCAGCCTCCCCACTCTTTCTTTCTCCAGGATGAATATGTTTGATAGTATTGTTGCCTCAGGCTGCAGATTTCAGCCCCCTGTGTCCACACAAACCAGACACTAAAGAAAAACTGAATAATACAAGATCTTTGTGGTGGAACATCATGAGCTCGTGTAACTCACAGACAGTTGCATCCTTCAGTGAAGCTCTCACCTCCTTCACATACAGCCAAAGCTACAAAACCACTGCATGGAACATAAGCTAATATGCCAAACATTGCTGGATACAATATAAATGTGGTTTTGCAAAAGAAGGTATAAATTGCAGGTCACCACAAATGGTTAGGTACTAGGCAGCTATGAATGGGCTGCCCCCAACAATGGGCCTACCTTGCCACCCTCAAACCAGAAGTCCCCACCCCACAACCTAACCTTTTGTGTCACATAATAAAATAAAATAGTAATAATTATTACTTATTATATTAATTATTATTATTATTATTATTATTATTAGTAGTAGTAGTAGTAGTAGTAGTAGTAGTAGTAGTAGTAGTAGTAGTATTTAATATAGCGCCAGCAGTGTAACTGGCCCTGTACCATCAGTGTACCTGGTAAAAAAAGGGCTAGGTGGTAAATGAAAGTAAAAATAAAATGAATGCACTAGCTTGGAAATGTATGCCATTGGTTTCCACACATGGGAAATAAATAGAAATAAAAGTACCATTTTGGCAACTCATGAGAATTCAAACTGAGAAACCCAAATCCATATGACAGCTTCACAATACTGGATACCAGGGCAAACACAGGAGCCGATTAGCCATCTCCTTCAGGAGATCTTTCCAAAAACTCTTGACCAGCTATCCGCTGCCATCCCTCCATCTGTTTTTCCTCTTCTTTGCCTTTCCCTTTTAAATTGATTTTATATGGATTTTAAGCTATGGTGTTTGATTGTATTTTGAATGTTGTAAAGATGGAGTGAGGTCCTGGCCCTTTAAAAGAGTCCATTCTGCCACTAAAGCCCCACCCCCAGGGAGGTATAAGAGAGCTGCAAACTCCCAAAGCCAGGCAGTCTGGGACTGGAAGCTGAGTGTACCAGACCCGAGCTCTATGCTGGTCCTGGTGCTGAAACCAGGGGGAAGGTGCAAGATCCTGGGTGAGGCTTGCTGCGTGGCCAGGGAGAACCATGGTGGAGACCGGTCTGGCCCACAGAAGGGGTAGTAGTGAGGGCTGGAGCAGCAGAGGCGGCCACTGAGCCCCCAAATGGTTGAATGGTGGGATAGAAGGCCCAGAAGCAGGTCATAGGACATTCCCCAAGGGCAGGGGATCTAGGGACTGAGGCACAGGGGCATTGCCCAGCCTGCAGAAGGGGGCCCCTCGGGAACTGTGGGTCTGGACTAAAGTGCAGGTATATGCGTGACAGGCCCTGGCAATAAAAGCAAAGCGCTGAAAGGCCAAATAAAGGCCTATCGGTTAAGTATATGAGTGATTCAGCACAAGGACCCAGATCCTGAGGGAACTTACTCAGCAACAGCCCTGGGGCCCATCATACACTCCAAGTGCCATCTGGCAGAGGGGTGCTATATAAATAAAATATTATATAATATTATTATTATTATTTTATTTTATTTATTGCATCCAGAGCTGTGAAGTCGCCCAGTCACATTTTGTGATTTGATCCCGCATACTCCACAAAGCTTGACTTTGACTCCTAAGCCCAGAGAGTGCCCATTCCAATATACCTGGAGGCAGACAACTGGCATCTTGCTAATCCTCAGCAAGTGTTTCATCAGAATGGAGGGGTTTACTGCTTCCTCTGTTACCGTTTCCGCTTTATTATTTCCTTCTGCCACCCTCAAAAGTTTAGGGGCACTGCAGCTCCTTATGTGAAATATCGATGGAGGACCTCAAAAACATTTCTTAGGAGAAGCTTATCAAAACCTGTGTCCTAGGGATGCATTTAAAAGGTTGGTGGAAACATATCTGCGTTTGCAAGCAAAGCCCTTGGCAATTACTGTGTGCAAACAATCTGTCTTTATAAATTCTTCCCCTGTAAACAAAGTAAAGTTATAGTAACAGACTCATCATTTGTTCTGGAACATGGCAAATCATTTAGCTGTGTTGATTAAACAGTGGGTTTATATGTTTAGTCATCAAAGCTGTAACATTTAATTCACAGCATTATCTCTAATGGGGTTTGGCACTTGGTCATCCACTAGGCTACCCTTACTGATAATATCCTGAGCCAAGACACAAAGGGATGTTAAAAGCACTCCATAACCATATAAGGGGCTTTATCTATTAGGCAGACTCTAGCATCATGCATGATGTTCCCTAGCCAGCAGATCCATATGCCCCCTATGAAGTTACTCCCTACAATGGTCCACAACACCGGGTAAGAATATAGTGGAAAACTCGGTAGAGGGATGTACTGAGATGTAAAGTAGGAAGGGCTACGTATAGGTGTATGTTGAACCCTATAACATTCTTCTAGTTTTATCTTCCCTGGATTTCTTGGTTGCTGTTTTTTTCATTTTCTCCATTAAAGATATAGTTTTAGTGTTTTATTACAGTAGAGGTATTTCCTAGGAATAGCACCCCACACAGTGAGGAGCAGGACTCCTAAAGGACCCCTGAACCAGCCAGTGCAAGTGACTGCTCAACACTTGGAGGGAAACTCCTCCCTGGGTGCATTGACTTCCCTCCTCATGTGGGTACAAGGGGGTGGGACCCATCCCATCCCACCCCCAGTTCTTCTGCAGACAGACAGAGGGGAACTGTCCTTATTTATCCCATTGCAGGCATAGGTGATCCAGGGGTGTAGCTCGGTGGGAATGGCCATGGAGCCCTAATGCAGAAGATGGAATGGGCCCTGCTGGGGCACTGCACTCCAGTGTGTGTCTGCATTATGTACAGGGGGGAGGGGGCATGGGGGGAATGGGCCCTGTTGGGGCACTGCACTCCAGTGTGTGTCTGCATTATGTACAGGGGGGAGGGGGCATGGGGGGAATGGGCCCTGTTGGGGCACTGCACTCCAGTGTGTGTCTGCA
>QEPC01014298.1:592143-611809 GCA_003113815.1 Sphenodon punctatus
GTCTGCATTATGTACAGGGGGGAGCTAGGGGGGAATGGGCCCTGCTGGGGAACTCCACTCCAGTATTTGTCTGCACTATGTACGGGGGGGAGCTAGGGGGGGATGCGCCCTGCTGGGAATTCCAATTTTATAACCAGTAGAATGTTTGCAAGTTTAACCTTGCGATGTAGCTGTCTTAACCATAGACAGCTCTATAATGTTGTAAATATTCTGGTTCTGGTGCCACTTGGTAGGCAATAAGAAATTAGATAATTGTTATAGGCTCCAGGGCTGTACGGAGCACACTCCAGCCTGCAACAGAAATCTTGCAATCTCCAAGAAGGAGGCTGAGCAGTATGTTGTGTGTGCCTGGGCAACATTAAATGATCTGCTTCCCAGTATTGCTTTATAGTGAGCCTCAATAGCTTACAATACGTTATCTATTCAGACTTATGTCCTAATGCTTTCTCCTGAAATGAGAAGCATCATTTAAAAATCAACTTAAAGGAACCATATCTGTCCTCTTATGCTCTTCCTCTCTCCCCTCCTCTGCCTAAGATGTTTTCTCTCTCCATTGGATTTGATAAGGCAATAACTGGAAAGACTTGAAAGTAACCATTCTCAAGAACTCTATGGAGAAACAGTTTTTGATGAGCAAACAAAAATACTCAGCTGTTAGGTTTGGATTAATTATTTGCTTTGGAAAGTAAGGTGAAAACGTGAAGATATTATCTCCCGAGATGTCTGGTACATTCTTCTTCCAACTGGGTAAAGAATTCTACAAAAATAGCTTTCCTCACAGTGTTCTAGTATTTCCTCTTCCAGTGTCAACAAAAACCAGGCACATAAGAGCCAAAGGGTAGCTAGATGTGTCTTGAGGGCCTGAACAATGGACACAGTATGAACTGGTTTCCCCATTCCTAATTATGTACAAATATTTGCAAACCTCAGATACACTGTAAACAATCCAGACACTTACTACAGACATCGATGCAACACAGAGGCTATTGTAGCAGGAATTTAAAAACTCCAAATACATAAATAGACATATGGAGTCCACATAATGAACTGCAGTACCTGGACCAGGAGGTAGGGGGAGGCCCTGGTTGAAGTCTCACCTTAGCCAGAAACTCACTGGGGCACCTTGGGCCAGTCACAGTATTCTCTCCGCCTAACCTACCTCCCAGGGTTGCTGTGGAGATTAAAAAGTTGTGTTAAATTATTCTATGTGAAGCACTCCAAGTGCCATGGCAGGGGTGTGTGTGTGCTATTTAAAAATAATAATAATTGATATTTATTATTAGGTAGCCGTGATTCTGCAGTATCAACACAGAATAATAAACAAGCCATGAACTAGTCTCCAGGGCAGTGATTTCCCAAACTTAGCAACAAAGACATGCAAGGTACAGTAGATCAAATATCACACAGACCTGTCCTACATTTGCTCAGTTTATATATTTCTGACTTGCTATGCTACATGCCTGAGGAAGGGATGTATGCTACATGCTACGCTACATGCCCGAGGAAGGGCTCTGCATGGCCCCAAAACTTGCACATTCTCATCAACTTGGTCCAGTAAAAGACCCATTCGAACGACTTCAGCTCTTACAATTGGGACCAACATGGTGACCACACTATCTATCCCTCTCTAGATCCGGGGCGGTAGATAATATAGAGAGAGGGGGTGCAGCATGAGTCAGCAGGACCTAGACACGCACCCTGGTGCAGCTGCATCCCCCGATGCTGGGAGGGGCTCTTGCACCACGGCCCATTTCAACCTAGCTCCGCCCCTGCCTAGCTCCCATTCAGAGATGGCGTGAGCCCACTTGGGGTCACAATCCACACTTTGGGAGCTTCTGGTCTAGGGGCTACAATCGGATGAGGAAAAAATGTCAGGGAATATAAAAACCATACAGAAATCAGAGATGGTCTCATATTTCAGTGTTGGCAGCTGTGATGTATTACTGCACAGAGGCCCATACACGCCTCCTTTTTCATAGCATTCTTTCCTAGGTTTGATAGAAATATTATCAAATCTCCCTCTTCCTCCGCCTACACAAATACACAGACACATTGAGGCCCTTTGCACACAGGCAGTAAACACCCATGAGGTGTTCATGGGTGTTTGCCAGCTGTGTGAACTGCGCTGCGGCTGGGTGGGGGGATGGGAATGCGCGCGCACTCCTGTGCACAGCCATGGCCATCCGGAAAAATGGAGGAGGCTACGTGGGGGTGCTCCAACCTCCTGCCCACCCAGCACACACACACCGCAGCGCACACTGAGACGCACCCCCCCGCCCCACGGCCTGTGTGAAAAGGGCCTGAGTTACGGGCTAGGTGCTAGTATGCTGTAAGCCAGCATATCTCCATGCATGGCTGTGCAGCTGTGTGAATTCACACTCTCAGAGTCTAACACTATCAAATATATCCCAGAAGTACTAACAGGGCATTAAGTCACAGGGCCCAGGGGAGAGGAATCTGGGGGTGTGTGGGGTGTCTCTTTCCTTCCGTGAATTTCATTCTCTCTCTCTGGACATAGCTCAACGATTCCTGCTGGTTTATTTTTGGATTTTAGATGTTTCTGAAGAAAAAATTAATATTTTACCTTTTAATAATAAAATAATAATAATAATAATAAATCATATTTATTTTTATATAGCACTCCACTTCCGTGGCACTCAGAGCACTTTACACATAACTAATAAACACTACTTTTAATCCTCACAACCACCCTGGGTGGTAGGTTAGACTGAGAGAATACTGTCACTCAATGAGTTTCTGGCTAAAGCGAGACTAGAACCAAGGTCCCTCTCTACCTCCCGGTCCAAGTACTGTGCACTTAGCCATTACACCACACGGGATCGCATCCGATTATACCAAAATATTTCACATCGTTATTTCTTTGTATCAGAAAATTGCAGTGTTTTCATTTTTTTTATTTATGCCTGGGGAGGATTCCCTTGGATTCCTCTTCGAAAGGCCAAAATCTGCACCCTCCAAAATACTCAATAATTTGTAGACTGATCAAAAGTATTTGCTGAGGCTACTTCATATTTGCCAGCCAAGCCATATCTAGGTGAATCCGGGATGGTTTTCATGGAAATTTGATTTGGTTTTAACTGGTTTTGTTTTGTGAGATGCTCTGGGATTGCGGGAAAGGGTGTGATATTAATCTAAATAAATACGTGCCTCCCCACTCCTCATCAGTAAGGCTGAAGAGAGATAGGAGAAAGTGAAAAATATATTTTGATTAAAATGAATGACAAACATTTTTGGAAAAAAAGGTCATCAAGTACAAGAGGAAGGTTCTTCCTGAGACTTTAATCAACAATCAGTTGTTTCTCACATTACAAAATTGCTGCTGTGATTGTGCAGATTAAATCTCTGGACAGATATAAAGAAAATAAATATTTGATTCTGTGATTACCGTTGTCTATAAAAGTGTGTTGTATATGTCAGCTTTGATAAGACATGTAATAAATGTATTGCTGAAGAGAAAAGAGAATTACAGATCTTGCATTCAAGCTGGATGACAACTTCCTTGAACTGAGACTGAAATCACATCCTTGTAAAAACCCATTACTGTCATTAATTTTTTTCTGGTCATGTTTTTCACCATGACAGTGTGTTGAAATAGCATTCCCATTTTAAAATACATATTTATCAAATTCCTAGTTCCTATATCTGCAGATAGCAAAGGCCAGACACCTTTGAAAATCAATATCAGTTCTTCCACTCCATTTATTACAGTTTGAACTACTCCTCTCAAAATTGTACTGTGTGCTATCTTAGAGGCTAGGGTGGTAACACGCATGGTCTTGTGGATCAGGCACACAACTCACTCAGACTGCACTAAGAAGTCTGCTTGCACTAGCTTATTCAATATAGTTTGAAAGCACACCCCATGAGGGGGCAAGCTCCCAAATCCCATTGAATAATCGGATACTTTTGCTTTTCAAATTCAGCTGCTGCTCAAATCTATTCTGTGTTTTGTGTCACTTTAATTGGTTGCTCCATAGAGAGGCCGACATTTCAATTACACGCTCAGTTCTGAAGCACAAATCTAAAATTGCTCAAAATCTTGTTTGGGCAAATATCTGCATGGAAGGGATTATGGTTGCTTAAACGACCAAAGATAGATTGGAAAGCTTACATCTTTCATAACAGTAAATATCAACACATTCCAAGTTAGCTTAAACACAAAGGGGAGCAGCACAATAATAAAATGTTTAAGTGCTTATATGCAAATGCTAGAAGCCTCCAAAGCAAGATGGGTGAATGAGAGTGATTGGAATGAAATCAAGATATTTACATAGCAAGCATGTCAGAAACCTGCTGGAATGAGGCTAATCAATGGGGCACTGTAATACCAGGATATAAACTATACAGAAATGACTGAATTGCTCACACGTGCCGACTGGGGAACGGCACAATGTGTTCCAGACGGCATCGAATCAAGGAGGATAAAAATTCTAAAAGAAACAAACTTTGTTGGAATCTTTATAGATAGAAATTCTATGTTTAAACAAAAAGCGTATAGCAAGGGGCCATACTACTGACTGCCCGAAAAAGGAGAGTGAGAGCAATTATAAAATGCAAAAAGAAATTAGACAAGCTACAAAAGCAGACAACACAATAATATTGGGTGATTTTAATTACCGTTCTACTGACTGGGTAAGTGTCATCTTGGGCTGCAAGGATAATTGCCTCCACCCCCGCCTGAGGGGGGGGGGGGGGACGGCAGCAGGCCCTTTGCTGCGCCCGCCTAGGAGGGGGGCAGCACGGCTGCAGTGGTGGCTGCTAGTTCAGGACTGTGGGGCAGTGCCCCCCCAAGCCCTGGCTGGGCTGCTGCTTGGCCTGAAGTGTTTTGGAAAAAATATATAATTAAATCCCCCCTGGCCCAGACCCTCTGACTTTTCCGGTGCGGGGGGTGGGGGGGTGTTAACTGTTAAGCGCGGCGCTTATCTTTTCTCCGATCGGATCGGCGCGGCGGTGCTGGGGAATTTCTGGTGGCGGCGCTAGTGCTGTGCCTGATCCTGCGACTGTGCATGCCCAGCCCAGCAATGCTACAGAGTCCAGGCTTCCCCAATCAGCCTGATCAGCGATGCCTGGACACTGTAGCATTGCTGGGTTGGGCACGCGGAGTCGCGGGATCGGGCAGGCTGGGGATGACGCGTCGCTCCGTCCAGTCTCGGCGGTGCCTGCTTCAGCTGTGGGCGGGCCAGGCGGGGGGGCTGGGGGAGGAGCTCCCACCCCCTCCCAGCATCCCAGCGACAGCGCGCTCAGCTGAGCTCATGCAGCCGCAGTGAGTAGAGTCTACACGTGTGGTCACGAAGCAGCGTAATTTATCAAGCAGGGCAGGCTGAGGCTGCCGCGGCAACACTGAGCATGTGCGAGGCTAGAGGGGGAGGGACTTGGAGCCCTTTTTCTTTCTATCTCGCACATGCTCAGTTGGGCGGGCAGGAGAGGCGCATGAGGATTCCTTTAGGGATCCTCCAGCAAAAAACCCACCACAATTGGGCTCCGCTCTAATTGCCCCGGCCAATCTCTGGCCACAGAAAAAAGTGGGAAGGGACTGGAGCCTGCCCTCAGCCTGTGACCGCTTCGCCCTTCTCTGTGGGGTCTCAGGCAGGATCTTCAATCGCTGGGAAGCGGCAACAGCGGCGAGGGCAATTCGGAGTCATTAGCTGTTTCTGGTAAGTCAGCGTCCCCAGGCTAATCCCTCCTTTTTACATTTTTATTTACTTTTTATTTCAAATAATCTTTGATTTAAAAAAGCTGGACTCAGTTAACCTGCCCATCTTTTTATAAAGGGTTTATACAGGATTCATTTTAAGCTTGATGTGCATGTAGACTGTGTTTTATTCCATCTGATGTTAACCCTGGGAACTTCTTGCTGCTGGGTTATGCCCTGGCTCCGCCCACCGTTGCCCTGGCTCCACCCACCGTTGCCCTGGCTCCGCCCACCAGCTCGCCGGTGGCTTTGCCACCAGCGGGCCGGACTGCCTTACTGCCGGTGGGCTGGACAGCCTTACTGCCCCTCCGAACTAAAAACCCACCAGCCGCCCCTGGATGGCTGGGATGTTCCCCCGCCTCGGGGTTTTGCCGAACCCCGAGGCGGGAGAAGAGGCGGCTGCGCGGGATGGGTTGCTAGGCAACCCCAGTGGGCACTGATAGGCTTAGTGAGTCACGTGGACCCCGCCCAGTTGGGGTCCACGTTCACCGTTCTGTGGCCCCTGCCCCAGTTGCAGGCTGGAGGCTAACAGAATCAGCAGCGGTCTGAGCCAGTGCTGCGTTGTTTGGGCCTAATCGACCCGCGGACCTAGGTAGGGTCCAAAGTGCCTCCCCCGTTTGTGACGGGGGAGGCTGAGGAAAAAAGCCCCGGCTACTGCAAAGAAGCAGCAGCGCGGGGCCCAAAAAGTCAATTAAGCCTGCAGGGCACCCAGGACTGGCCCGGAGGGCTCTGACCAGGAGGTCCCAGCCCAAAGAGGGGAAGGGATGCACACACCCACACCCTGCAGTGAGTGCCTTGCAGGCTGTAAGAGCCTGGTGGCCTGAATGCGGGGTTGGGGACATGGGAGACTGGAGTTTGAGCCCGGCCTTGCGGCCTTAGTTCCTCATGGCCATTAGGTGAGCCTGGGTGATGGAAGCAGTAGGCCCTGCTGCTGGAATAGTTGGCCACCCTGGGGGGGTGGGGCGGGGCGGATCTGGTTAGGTCAACTCTACTATAAGGGGAACTAGAAGCCCCTTGTCCCCGCTGAGAGTGCTCGCGGAGTGGTCAGAGGAGGCCCCCTCCGGGCCCAGTGACTAGGGGCTTGTCCCCCCCTGCCCCATGTACCCCCTTGGTCCCTGTGGGGCCAGGCGGGGGACCCACTTTAACAGCGATTCCGGCCTTGCCCCTGCCACCCCCATTACTGCAGCGGGGGGGCACGTCACCAGCCCACTAGTGATACATGGACCTGGGGGCACTGGGGCTGAGCTCCGGCGGGGCACCCGGGCCCCGCGGGGCAGACAGAGGGAGCATGGGACCCCTCTCCTGTGCCCCCCTCCCGGCGGTTGCCATGTCAGACGGGGCTTCAGGGTGGGCGCCTCCCCTCAGGTGGATATGCGCCACCTGTGGGTGGCTAATGGGGCGGGCCTGCCCGCAGCAAGTGCCAGTGTGGTGTAGTGGATAAGGTGCTGGTCTTAGACCTGGAAGACCAGGGTTCAAATCTCCCCCTGACCAACGAACTCACTGGGTGGCCTTGGGTAGGTCACAGCCTCGCACTAAGTTTCCCATCTGAAAAATGGGAATGTGTGTGTGTGTGTCTTTTACCTGACATGCCCCCCCCCTTGTCTCCTGCCTACCATGGGGTCGGGCCTGGGGGGTGCCGGGTTGCCCCCCCCCCCCTCGCGGGGCTGGACGGAGGAGCCCCTCCTCTCCTTTCATTGAACAGGGACAAGCCAGTGTGTACGGAGCCTCACGGGCAGGAGAGGGATGATCTGTGTCGAAGGATTGGGAGGAGCGAGCATGCCCCCCAAGTGCTGGCGTAGCACCGTGCCCAACAACCAGCTGCTCAGCAGGAGGCTCCGTCCCTTGCCATCAACACAATCCAGGTGAGGCAGGCGCCCACTCGCGAGGGACGGACACCGGGGACACCTGGGTGCTCACCCAGGTCTGGCATCCCACGACGCAGACATCCGTAGCAGCCAGTGTCCCAATGGCCGGCACCCAGCGGGGTTCGACAATGGGTTCGGAAGGGCCCAGCTGTGGTGACAGAACGGGACTTGGGTACTAGTAACCACCCCCCCTTCCTTTCCCAGGGCTGGCAGCGGGGTTTCCTCATCTGGGCTGTTGCCCGCCGCAGGCCAGAGGTTCACACCTGCCCCCATGGAGGGACAGGTGCGTAGGTGTGCGCCCCTCCCCCGCCCACCCTTTTCTGGTCACCGCCCGCTTGGCCATATGTGTCCCAGCCTCAGGTCGGTATTCCCAGGTGGCGCCCCCCCAATGGGTGGGGGATACATTGCCATCTCTGCCCCAATCAGGGACCACCTCCTCCCGGATACTTGGGAGAGAATTTGGCGTGGGGAATACATCGATATATTTGCCCTCCTGTTCAGCGATCCTATAGTGGACCCGGCTGAGCAGGATGACAAAAATAGAGAGGGAAATGTTCAAACGTCCCGAAGTTGAAACGAACTGTTCCACTTGGACCACAGCCTTCTCCACATAGCAAGGGTTCCCCACCGGGCGACCGATCTCCTCAAGTATGCCGACATAGTGTGGCGTGCATACGAGGCGGGTCCTTTCGGGGTGTGGCTGTTATGATGAGGCTTTTTGGCATCGGGTAGCGTACACCCCAGGACTGAGGTGGGACCTGCATGCTACTGACCTCTAGCTCAATTGTAAGACTGGGACGGGCAATACCCCTAGATCAGATAACTGGCCTCTGCTGGCAAATGGGGGTGCCACATCTGCCACTGATTCCTTGCGTGAGGAAGGAGGAAAAGCGCTCGGCACCCCCATGGGGTATGTGCTGGGAGTTCAGCCAATCCGGAAGCTGTTCCCGTGCGGCTTGCAGCTTCGACACACCTTCCCCACTTGCTCGGGGCACCATGCGGCCTCCCCGTGTCCCCGTGCAAGATTTGGGGCCAAGGGAAGACCCAACCCTGGGGGATTAGGAAAGGGAGGGCAAGGAGATGGCAACCCGAGCTGCCTGGTAAGAGCCCCAACCCCCGTAAAGGTCAATCAGTTAGAAATGGCCCTCCAGGGGCATCCTGATCGGGAGGAAGTGGAGTATGTGATCACTGGTTTAAGAGGGGTTTTAAGATCCCGGCACTTGAGGTCTAGCAGCAGCAGGTAGCCCCCAACCTGAAATCCATGGTTGGGATGGAACAGGGAGTTCAGGCAAAGGTCATAGAAGAGCTAGCAGAGGGGAGGGTGGCGACCCTTTCCCACCCACCCCTCTCCCCGGAACGGGGGTTTCCCCCCTGGGTGTAGTCCGCAAAAAGTACCCATGGGAATTTAGATTGAATCATCCTCCTGTCCCACTCCCTGGGGCGGCTCAATAAACGATGTCATACCCAGGGAACTTACTTCAGTTTGCCAGGCATGTTTTGACTCAGCAGTGGACCTGCTTAGGCAATTTGGTCCTGGCGCCATATTGGCAAATCAGTGTTTCGCCTCCTCCCAGTCCACCCTGAATGTTTCCACCTGCTAGGTTTCCAATCCAATGGCTGGTACTATTTTTGACAAGGCTGTGCCAATCGGGTGCTCCGTTTCTAGTTCAGCCTTTGAGAGAGTCAGCTCCCTTATTGAATGGATCATCAGGCAGCAGGCCGAGGCGAGGGGAGTCACCAAATATTTGGATGGCTTCCTCTTCACTGGACGTGCCGGCGTGTCTGAATGTAGGGTGCCGATGCAGTCGTTCCAATGGCTAACGGGAATTGGGCATCCCCCACGCCCCCGGAAAGACAAGGACCGGCCACTAAACTGACGTACCTCGGGATAGAGCTGGACACGGTCGCTGCCGTTTCCCGCCTACCCAGAGATAAACTGAGGGCCCTTCGGGTCAAGGTGGAGGAGTATCTGAGAGCAGCTAAGGGTCCACCATCTCGTCGTTGCTGGCAAGCCTGAATTTTGCATGGGGGTGGTGGTACCGGGGCGGGCATTCCTGCCCCGCCTCTATTGCCAAGCTCGTGAGTAATCCGCCTCCCCACCATCATATCGGGCTCACCAAGAAAATGAAGGAGGACCTAGAGACCGGGGCCAGCTTTTTGGCCTAGTTTCAATGGAACCAGTTTCTGGAGGAATTGGCTCCTGTTGGAGGCTGTGCTTCAGGTGCACTGTCTCTGACACAGCTGGCGGCTTTGGTTTCAGTTTATTCTTCAGAGACAGGTGTGCAGCAGCACCCTGGCCATCCGAATGAGCAACCCGGGGATCACCAGGGATCTCACTTTCCTTGAGCTTTTCGGGCCTGCCTGATTGGTCCCATGGTATGTCCCCAGCTCCCTATGCCGGATGCCCTGGGCCCACATCCTGGGCTGGGATTCCCAAACCCACTGGGGAAGGGGAGGGGGCCCGCACCTTTGCCCATTGTACTGGCCATCCATCTCTGGTCAGCCAAGCTGCATAACACACAGTGCTGCTGGAACTGCAATGACCAGACGATGTTCTGAAGGTGCACTTTTGGAAGGGACTCGCAGATGACCTCAAGGACCAGCTGGCCTACACCGCCCTCCCTGCCACCTGGGCCAGTTTGGCTACGCTAGTGCTCCAAATCGACGACTGATTAGCAGAGCGACCAAGAGAGAGACGTCAGAACAGTAGGGGTTTCCCGGTGAGTCCAGGGCCCATTGTTACTCCAAGCCCAGAGGTGACAGGGCCCAAATTACCGGACCCGGAGCCAATGCAGCTGGGGCCCTCCAGGGGACCCCTAACACCCGAAGAAAGGGATTGTCGCCGACGCTCACGAGCCTGTTTTTATTATGGGGACACAACCCACTTCATTCAGGAATGCCCAGCTTTGCCGCCCTTTCGTCGACAATCGGGAAATGCCAAGGGTTGAGACAGGCAAGGGACGTCTCGGCCATGAACAGTATCCCTTCCGCTACTGCCTACGCCCCGCTCCACTTGCAAGTGCCGCTTACCCTTACCCTTCCTCCTCAGCACTCGCTTGTCATTTGGGCACTGATTGACTCAGGAGCCTCTGGATATTTTGTGGACGCAGCTTAGTACGAACCCACAAGGTCCCGATCTGGCCCAAGGGGCACCCTGAAGCAGTACACACAATCGATGGTTCCCCTCTCATCTCTGGGCCTGTCACCCAACAAACTGCCCTGCTCCTCTGTGTATTAGGACAACATCGCAAAACCCTCGTGTTCGATGTGGTATGTACCCCCCTTTTCCGTGTGGTCCTTGGCCTCCCCTGGCTCATGCTACACGAACCCCAGATACGCTGGACACAAAGACAACTCCTGTTCAACTCCGCCTATTGCAAACAACACTGACAGATACCGGCACCGCCCCCTCAAGCTGCTTCCGCCTTTTGTACAACTCCTAGTTCCTCGGAACTGCAGCGACCCAGGGAATATGCCGATCTCTCGGATGTGTTCATCAGAACCCAGGCAGTCAAGTTGCCTCCACACCGCCCTTATGACTGTCCTACAGACTTAATCCCTGGCAAGGAACCTCCTTTTGGGCGTATTTACGCCCTTTCCACCCTGGAACTAACCGAGCTGCGCTCGTATCTGGATGAGGCACTCTGGAATGGATTTATCTGGCACTCCACCTCCCCTGCGGTGGCCCCCATCTTTTTTGTTTCTAAAAAAGATGGTGGTCTGACGCCGTGCATTGATTAACGGGGCCTGAACAGCGTGACTATAAAAAATTGCTACCCTTTGCCACTCACTCCTCAATCGACTTCAGGGGGCACGACTCTTTACAAAGTTGGATCTCCGCAGGGCCTATAACCTACTCCGAGTACGCCAGGGAAACGAATGGAAGACAGCTTTCCGTACCAGATACAGGCATTTCGAATACCTAGTCATGCCCTTTGGACTTGCAAATGCCTCAGCTGCCTTCCAGCGCCTCATAAACGACATTTTCTGGGATATTTTAGACACCTTTGTAATCGCCTATCTAGATGATATCCTGCTTTATTCTTCCTCTTTTTTGCAACATGTACAACACGTTCGGCAGTATTGCAATGCCTGCACATGCACAAGCTCTGCTGTAAACAGGAGAAGTGCGTTTTCCATTGTACCTCCGTAGAATTCTTGGGCTTCGTCATAAGTCTGGACGGATGTGGGGTAGCCCCACCTCCTCCAGCGCTGCTCGCATTTCCCCACACTGAAGAGTCCTTGGCTGCTGGTCCAGGGACGCAGTCTGCGGCCATGCCCCCTGCTCCAACGCACACCTAGAGTTACCCCCGCCCCTACCACAGCACTCAGAGGGCTTGCGGGCACGTACAGGGGCGGGGCTTGGGACATAAAGCCCAGCGCCGCAGAGACAGTGGCGCTGGTGATTTCAGAGAGACCGGCCCCGTGTGAATTGTGCCTCGCAAGTGCAACCAGTGTGGAGAGCGTGACTTCCTGTGCCCCTGTGTGTTTGGACTGCCCTTCCTGTGAACCCGTGACAGTATCAGCGAGTGTGTGCTAAGATGTAAGGTACGAGGCTTGTGTGTTCCCTTTCCTTGTTCCCTTCCTGGAGTATCCCCACCTGTGTGAGTGACCTGCCTCCTGCCCTTCCCTGGGGGTCCCCTTCCCTTCCCCCCATCACCCTGTCCTCACAGAATTCCCCTTCCCCCCTTCGACCCTTGGGTGTCTGGAGTCAGTATCGCTGGAGCAGACTTTGGCTTCTCTGTATCCCTGCGCCCTATGATGAGGTCTGTTCTCTTTAAGTAGAGGTAAAGACCAACACTCTATCCTGACGGGCATTCTTCCAGCGAGGCGTGTGCCTCTGGTCAGGGTGAACCTCGGTCCCGTGTGGGTCTCGTGGGTCTGCTTAGAACCCCCCTCCCCTGTTACATGCCTGCACCAAGATACCTAGGCAGGCCCCACTGGATTTCCTCCAGCTCACCGCTACTCCCCCCGGGCCCTGGAGAAGAGTTGGACTTGATTTTATAGTAGAATTGCCCCCCTCTTGGGGCTATGACACTGTCTTTGTAATTGTGGACCATTTTACGAAGTTGGCCCATTTCGTCGCCTGCAAGGGCCTCCCTACAGCACAGCGCATGGCACTCTTATTTCTGCGGCACGTAGTAAAACTTCATGGATGGCCAGCAGAGATCGTCGGCAATCGCGGGACGCAATTTGTCTCGCGCTTTTGGACGGCCCTCTTCAAGGCCTTACGTGTGAAACTGAAACCGTCAACCACCTATCACCCCCAAGCTAACGGGCAGGTAGAGCGGGTAAACTAAAATTTTGAGCAGTATCTGCGATGTTATATTGACTATCTTCAAGAGGATTGGTATACCTGGCTGCCGATGGCAGAATTCGCCTACAACAATGCCCTGAATGCCTCTCTTGGGAATTCTCCATTCTATGTTACATACAGCTATCAATCAATCAATTCACTTTATTAGACGCTAGCTTTCACCATGGTCAAAAATAACAACAACAACAACATATAATAAATACAAATAAAAATACAAAAACTTCAATCAAACATTCGTACGTAATTAACACATACAATTAAGGAGCCTGAGATAAAAGAGAGGAGGCACACCTATAGGTGGAAAAAAACAGAAAGGTGACATCAGGACAATGCATTACGAATTCTCATGGCTAATAGAACAAAAGAAGCAACAGCCTGTATAACTTTATCATCCTGAGATGCCAATAACTCTATTAATTTATTCTTTTGTGAAAAGCAACTCTCTCCCCATAAGGGAACTAACCAAATCAGCCTGAGAGATAAAGGGCAGGAAAATAGAAAATGGCCCAAGTCCTCCACTACAGCATTCCTGCAAGGGCAAAGTCGCTGGTCATAGGGTGTGTTTTTATAACGGCCCTCCACCACAGCAGTAGTAAGAAGCTGGAGACAAACACAGGTAAAAGCTCTACGCAATGTAACATCCTTTAGCATATCCAGATATGGCTCAACTCAATTGCTTAAAAAGGCATAATTGGGGGGCTACATTCCAAGACGCCAGAGATGCCAAGTCTTCCTGTTTGGATATATCAGTCAGCCTTAACCTAACCAAATTCTTTTGCAAAGGTAAACTTTTCCCCTGCAAACAGGCGACTGAAAAGCCTGCCCTAGTCATATAGGTCATAATATGGGCAATCCAAGGATAGAATGGCACCCCTGAATAGTCCAGCTCTTCCTCCAAGCAGAGCACTGGTAGAGAAGACTCAACCTGATTAACTAACCTGAGCCAATATCCCAGAGCCAACTGCTTCTTAAGGCAATCTATAGCCAAAGTGCCTGTCTCAGCTCTAAACACTGAGGCAGGAACACTCTGGGGTACTCTCAGTAACTTTCTTAGGAAAACACTCTGGGCCAGCTCCAAAGCCCAAATATCCATTGACAGAGTAACCTCCGACCCAAATGTTAGAACAGATTGAACCTTGGCACGTTAGAATAGATAGGAACCTTGCTATCATCCGCAAATGAGTTCATCCGACCTCCCCACAGTTCCCGTTCCCGCCGCCAGGGCACTCGCTCAACAGATACAACAAGTTCACGCCCTAGCTTGGGGGGGTTTGCCCCCCTGTAGCTCAGCAGGTCCGGAGTCTGGGGGTCATGTTGGACGCAGACCTGCGGCTGGAGCGGCAGGTGGAGGCAGTCGCTAAGGCTGCCTTCCGCCAGCTTTATCTGGTACGTAGGCTGCGTCCGTATGTCTCTGGCCCGGACCTGGCCTCCCTCATCCATGCCTTCGTCACCTCGCGGCTCGACTACTGTAACGCGCTCTACGTGGGGCTTCCCTTGTTCTTGGCCCGGAGGCTGCAGCTGGTGCAGAATGCGGCGGCCCGTCTTCTTACGGGGACGGGTCGCCGGGAGCACATTACACCGGTGCTCCGAGCGCTGCACTGGCTGCCGATAGTGTGCCGGGCCAAGTTCAAGGTCCTAGTAATGATCTATAAAGCCCTATACGGCCTTGGCCCCTCTTACCTTAGGGACCGCCTCGCCCTTCGCGCCCCGGAACGACTCCTGCGGTCTGCCGGGGGTGCCCTCCTGGAGATCCCCCGTGTTAAGCGGGGGGCCACGATGGAGCGGGCATTCTCGGTGGTAGGGCCGCGGCTGTGGAACTCCCTTCCGGAGGAAGCTCGCCTGGCCCCAAGCCTTTTGACATTTCGGCGAAACTGTAAGACCTGGCTGTTTGCCCAGGCCTTTGGGAGGGAGGGGGGGGGGGGTGATTTTTAATCCCCCACCTTTATATTTATTTATGATCATATGTTGCCCTGTTTTATTGATATGTTTTATATTTGTATTTTAAATGTTTTAAACTGTTTTTATTGTTGTTAACCGCCCCGAGCTGCATTGCAGGATGGGGCGGTATAAAAATCTATTAAATAAATAAATAAATAAATAGCTAAAACAACTTTGAAAAAAGCCCGGCAGCGCTATAAGATGTATGCCGACCGTCGCCAACAGCCAGCTCCTCAACTACAACTGGAGATTTGGTTTGGGTAGACCGTCGACATTACCCCTCCAAACACCCTTCGCCTAAGCTTGACCATAAGTACTTTGGACCTTTTCCCATGCTCCAACAAGTGAACCAGGTTACATATACCCTGCAGCTTCCTCCCCGTCTTCGTATACACCCCACGTTTCATGTCTCACTCCTCAAACCAGCAACCCTGCCTATCCTCCCCAAGACACCACGGGAAGACTCTGAACAGGATCCGGTAAACCTTGGCCCCAACGACGAAGTCCAGGCCATTCTGGATGCCAAACTATGCCATGGAAGACTGCACTACCTCATATGTTGGCAGGGATTTGGCCTGGACAAGCGATCCTGGGAACCCACGGCCAATGTCCAGACACTGTGGATCCTCTGCCTTTTCCATCAGTGCCATCCGGACAAGCCCGGACCAGCCTGGCGCCTGAGGAGGGGCCTGCGAGGGGGGGGGTACTGTCAGTCGCCAACAGATGCAACCCAACTCAGGACTCGCAGCCAACCCTGCTTACCTCGGCAACCCCCGACACAGGCCCCAACAGCATGGACCCGTCAGAGCTCTCCCACGACGCAACGGGACCACGCCCCCCTCTGCGCCTTCAGGCGCGCTCAGGGGGCAGGGCCTGTACTTTATCTGCTGGCGCTGCAGGGGATGCAGCGCCAGTGAACAGAGCTTGCGTGCCTGGAGAGACTGGCCCCCTGCCTGAAAGCTAAGAGTTTGAAATTTACTTGTTGTTGTACTTATCGTGATCCCTTCCTTCCTCCTCCCCGAGACCCCACTCCTCTGCCCTTCCCCCGCCGTTTGTTGCAGTCTTGAGTTTATCCGTTCCCGCTGGAGGTTGTGAGTCCCTAACCCTTGCCCTTCCCCAAGAGTGTGTGTGTGGGTTGCTTGAGCCTGCGGGCATTTGACTCTTCCCCTCCCTTCCTGAGTTTCATTCCCTGCCCTTGTGGTGTGAAGGCCCCCTTCTCCATTCCCCTCGCCTTGGGTCCTGCCCCACGGCAGCCCCTGCACAATACCTTCCGTTTCCCCCTCCGTATACGTGTTGGTGTGTGTGGCACCCTTCCTTTCCCATAGTAGCTCTGCGCCCTATGATGATAGGGGCCTGACTTCCTGGTGCGACAGCACATGGAAGGGCCCACACACTATTCTGCGGGCATTGTTTCCACCGCTTTCACAGACAGAGCTTCTTATGTGTGTGCAGTCAGCATGAAGGCCTCCCCTTTTTTCCTCCACTCCTCCCCTTCTTCCCCCCTCCCACTGACACATTACCACTTAACACGTCCTAAGAAAGTAGTCAAATTTCCAATCAACATTCCAGGTGAGACCTCATCTGGAATATTGTTTTCCGTTTTGGACACCATGCTTCAAGAAAGATGTTAACTAACTGGAGAAGTTTCAGAGGAGAGCCACTGGAATGACCCAGGGGCTGGAAGACAAGCCGTCTGAGGAAAGGCAGACAGAACTGGATATGTTTAGTCTAAAGAAAAGAAAGCTAAGGGGGGAGGGGAGAACATGATAGAAGTTTCAAATATTGAAAGATGGTAAACACTTGTTCTCCACCATCACAGAAAGCACTGGCATTTGGAAAAGTCTATTGTTAACGATTTTTAAAAAAAATAGTTTATTGTTTGGGCCACAGGCCGTAATAAAAATAATACAAAATTTACAAAACAACAAAACTTATAACACAATTAAAATAGGCTACAGATATAACTGAGCCCCAATTATAATTTTAAAAAGAAAAAAAAGAAATGCATATAATAGTAATATCAATAATATTAACAATAATAAAAATAATATCAATCTGCCTTGCCCTTCCCGGGGCTTATGGTGGCAACACTTAACCCCTGCAACCAACAAACCCTAGAACAACAGCAGGCTAGCAGCAGTTAGACTTCCCACAGTCCAATAGTATTGTCCACTAGGTCATTGCAAGTCCCTCATCTATTTTCAGTTAGTCTTTTTTCTTATCGGCTTCAGCCAACCAAGCAAATTTTGCCATTGCCCTTGTTGTTTTTCCATTTGAATTTGCCAATAGGTAGGATAATCTCTAATTGATAGCCCAGTGTTCTTTCCCTTCCAGTAATGAGATCATGTTTTTGGCCCTCAAGCTGTCATTACATGGGCAGTCAAAAATGTAATGCTCAAGATCTTCAATCTTGTTCTGGTGACAACTACAGAACCTCAGATTATACGGGATTCCCTTATATCTACCCTCCAGCACTGAGGAGGGAAACAGCTGCATCCTCAGGCGAGTAAAAGCCGCTCTTGCCCCTGCGATCTCTACAAATGACAAATAATCTTCAAACTTAAACAAATTTTTAAAGTCTGCAAATGACCAATAATATTTATGTACTCACCAGCAATTAATTAAAATGTTAAAATAATACAGTGCATACGTTAAAAAAAGGTCTTGTTTATGAAGAAAGTGCTTTTAGGGATGGTATAACAACATACTTTTATTTTTGCTTAATTCCTCATCATCATTTGTTATAATTGTTTCCGCTCTCTCTCGCTGGCCATACGTACTGGTTTTGGAACAAACGCACTGCTACTCGGACTAATGCGACATCAGACGAAGACACTTGTTTCACTCACCGGAAGGAAAACCAAGCACATTCTATTTTAGATGTAGAACAGATTCCCAAATCCAATCAAACCCTGTAGAGTCTGGCGCGTTTCAGTGGCCACCGTTTGTTTTGATTTACGTTACATTGCATTTTCCTTTATTCAAGGCTAATAAAAAAGATAATTCAAAATTTATTTAAAAGATTATTAAAAGCTAAATTGTCCTTAAAAGAACAGAAGATCTGCAGTTCAATTCATGGTCCTGAGTAAACTGGAAAAATCCTAAATTATGTTTTATTCAATCCATTGTATCCAAAATTCTTTGTGCAATTTCAGTTTTATTAATAAATGACAAAGAGTTCATATACTCAGTCTTAAGCAGCCTGGACCACTCGCCTGATAGAGGCAACCCACAGAGACTGAAAACAATGCTTCTGCTGTCTTGCTGTAATAAGAGGCTAAATGGGAAACCATTTCCGGGACGGAGTCCTGTGCTAAGGATAGTTTTCTTTGTTCAAATGTTTGAAATATCAACAATGTCTGGACTTCTTTAGAGTAGCATCTCTTATATGAAGAGGTCAAATTCTACCACTGAATGGCTGTGCGTAGCTTAACCCATTTCAGCATGTCTCCGATTATTACAAAGTCAACAAGATAATGATGGTAGCAAAGCTAAAAAACTTTCAGACAAAATAAACCTGCATAAACCCCCAGGTATGTAAACTTGTACATTCTGGATTTAATAGAGTGCATCCAACAGTTTTACTTGTCAGGAAACAAGTGCTAGCTAAGATGGTCATAATTACAACTGACCCCCCCCCCCCCCCCAGCCCCTTTGCTCAAAATACAAAACACATACATACATACGCCCCGGTGAGCACAGTTTAAAGTTCTCAGTTAGCCATAGCCAGAACGAGGGCTATGCATTTGCAAAATATCAGCATTCTTTTCTAATATTTGGAATATTCTGAACAACAACTGCTATCGCCTTCTGGAGGCCCTCATTCTTGTGAAGTGCTGCAGGGCTGCTGGCAGAATTGACTTTAGTGCAGCATCGGGGGCAGGAGCGCCCCTTCACTTTGCCCCTTTCCAACGGCACCAAGTGTCGTCATGATGCTACCATGGCGCCTGGGAAGGAGCCTGGTCACGAGGCAAAGGGGCTCTTCCACCCCTTTCTGACATGGCCACAGCCCTCACTCATGGAGCTCGGGGAGGGGGCGGGGAACCCAGGGGAGTGCAATCACACCCTCTTCCCCCCACCCACAGGCTTCCATGCTGTGCTGTAACACCAAGAATTTATTGGCTAATACTGGGTCAGATTCTGATTTACAGGAGTATCAATCTGGAGTCATCCCATTGATGTCAATGGAGTTTTAAAAATAAAGTAGAATTTATGCATGCTTGCTCAAAACAGCCTTTTCTTTACAGGGTGAGGTATACAGATCTGCAATGGCCATGAGGTCACTTGAAGTTTATGGTCATTTTTAAATGAGCACGACTGGGGGGCAGGTCTGTGTCCACTGAGTGGATCAGCTACTATGGCGCACCCATACATGTGGAATGAGTGGGGAGGGATTCAAATGGGTGGCACCCAGGGAGTTCACAGCCCACCCTTCCCCAGTCTCCACCCACCAGCCCCAACCACAGTTCAAACTGGCTGGCTAGACACTTTGGCAGCCCCATTGAGAAGGGCTTGGGCATGATTAGCAACCACAGTCCTACCCTGACCCGCCAGTCCACAGGCGGGTTTTCTTTACCTAATTGTGCCCACCACCCCTACTCAAGAGTACAATACCATCAGGGCCCCGATTCTTCTGCAATTTTTCCCCCCAAAATTCTGCGACCCCAAATTGAAAATTCTGCGACCCCAAATTGAAAATTCTGCGACCCAACAAAGTTACAAAACAAGTCTAGTAAAATTAAAACTATCAGATGGCGATCCATTTCCTTGTACCAATGAATTAAAAAGTCTGCTTATAATTTTTTCTGTGTATGGGTATTTCAAATATCAGGC
>QEPC01014298.1:636569-650616 GCA_003113815.1 Sphenodon punctatus
GGTTACATTGAGAATGATGGCTGGCTGGTCCGTGTGGTGAGGATAGGAGCACACAGAGCTCAGGTAACAGATTGTACTGGATGGAGGGGATCAGCAGGAGTTAGGTGAGGGGAGCGAGGAGTCGGGGAGGGCAGAGCGGAAGAGGTGGGTTTTGAGGAGGGATCTGAAGGTACGAAGGGAGGGCGTGAGGTGGATGTGGGCAGGGAGGGAGTTCCAGGCATGGGGGGCAGCGAGGGAGAAGGGACAAAGGCGGCTAGGGGAGCAGGGGAGGCGTGGGAGGGCAAGAGAGGGGACAGAGGAGGAGCGGAGTTCACGAACTGGAGTACGAAGGGAAATTAACGCAGAGAGGTAGGGATGCATGAGAAATGAGCCAACACCGTGGCGACCAGCAGTTTCCTGAATGTCCCTCCCAGCAGTCACCTCCGTTGTCACTGGCTGCTGCAGCTTCCTGTTTCCGTGGTGTTTGCGGCTGTATGTCATGGCAGAGGGCAGGCAGTTGAGGGCGAGTTGGGGTGAGGGGGTGTTACCGGGTGGGAGGGAGAGGGGAACAGCTGCTCCCGTGAGTCGTTTGCAGGGTCAGTCCATGGTAGCGGGAGTGTGTGGAGGCTGCCTGCGTCAGTGCGGTGGCCACCCTGAGAATTCCTGCCCACTCACCCCATGTACATGGGTGCTCTGCAGCCGTGCCACTCAGCGGGCATGGACTCCTCCTCAAGCTTTGCTCATGTAGAACCACCCTCTGCCTTCCTGGGAAATGCAGGAAACAGAAAATCATCTAGAAAAGACTGGCATGGGAGCAGCAGAAATTACGAATCTTTTATTGTTGAGGACAGCAGCAGGAGCAACTGAAAGTTTAGTCAATTGACTGACACAGGTGCCTTGCGGAGCTTGCTGTGTGTGTGATACAGTCGGATTCTAGTGGGTTTGGAATTACATGCAACTTCCAGATCGCTGCACAGTCCTGTCAGCAAGGAGGGATGGGGGTATGAAAGGAAGAGATAATAATGCCCACACTATAAAGTCAAATGAGCATCTGCAGTAGAAGAAGAAGTAGTAACAGCAGGCACTTAAAAACATTGCAAACTTTGGGACAGGTGAGTCAGTAGAGTTTATTCCGGTACTTCTTTACACCTTCTTATAAAGCCCCAGTGTGGAAGTCAGAGCTGATTAGTTTCCTGAGAGCCAGAAAGATTAATCCCACATCATTCCTGAACAAGGTCCATTGAGGGTTATTGAGTCTAACTACCCATCTACAGTGGCCTACTTTACCCTGCATTGGCTTACATCGTTGCTGATCATGTTCGGGACCCTTAGTGCCCACGTTATTTGTACTACACTAGTGCCTACTCTCTAGGAACCTGCAATTGAGATCAGGAGACACTGGGTATGTCACTATGGCAGGGAGCAGACTGTAAAGGCTGCTGCAACTTTAAGAAAACCAGAGTGAGAGAGAAGCGACGCCCGCTCTTGGGTATATAAGGCAGGAAGCAGAGCTCAGAGACTGTCTGGATGCCAAGGGGGTAGCCCCTATGTTGCTGAGCTGAAGGTCTGTGGAGAAGCCTGGAGCCCAAGATAGAGGGACCAGAGGCTTGAGTGTGAGAGTTATCTCTCAGCCCAGTGTGCTGCAGCAGTCAAAAAAGCAAGCAGACTGTTAGGAGTTATTCACAAAGGGATAGAGAATAAAAACTGAGGATGTCATAATGCCGCTATACAAATTGATGGTGCAACTTCATCTGGAATATTGTGTGCAGTTCTGGTCACCCCGTCTCAAAAAAGACATCGCTGAACTAGAAGGGCAGTGAGAATGATAAAGGGTCTGGAACGGCTTCCGTACAAAGAGAGGCTTGACAGGCTGGGTCTCTTCAGCTTAGAGAAGAGAAGACTCAGAGGGGGCATGATAGAGGTTTATAAAATCTTGAGTGGTGCGGAACGAGTAGATAGGGAACGGTTATTTACCCTCTCAAATAGTACTAGAACACTCCATGAAACTAGCTGCTGGCAGATTTAAAAGAAATAAAAGGAAGTACTTTTTCACTAAACACATAATTCATTTATGGAATTTGTTGCCAGAGGACATTGTCAAGGCCAGGGGTTTATAAACGGCCTGGATACGTTCTTAGAGAGTAGGTCCATTAATGGCTATTAACCAAGTAGCTTATGGGATGAACTTCTTAATGTCGGGAGCTGGGAGTGAAGAACGGGGAATGGGTTGCCCACTTTAGCGCGCCCCCTCCAGAAGGGGAAGGGACCAGTTAGGATGGTCCGCCCTCGGAGGCTGATGGAACCCCAGCGGTTCCAGGAGGTCCTGAGGGAGCTTACCCTGGATGTGGACGGTCACTCTGTGGATGAGCTGGTCCGGCATTGGAACATCTTGCTGGAGGAGGCCATTGACAGGGTGGCTCCGAGGCGCCTTCTGCCTCGGTCTCGTCACCGCAGGACCCCTTGGTTTACTGAGGGGCTGCGGTGTATGAAGCGTGTGGGCAGGAGGCTAGAGCGACGCTGGCGTCGGACTCGGTCTGTCTCCGATCGTCTTCTCCACAGGGCCCATTTGCGGTCCTATGTGGAGGCTGTGAGGACGGCGAGGAAGGAATTCCTCGCCGTCCTCATAGCGTCTGCGAAGTCGCGTCCAGCGGAGCTGTTTCGGGTGGTGCGGGGGCTGGTTAGTCCGGCCTCCCTCCGCCTGGATGGGGACTTGTCCCGGGCCCGCTGTGAGGAGTTTGTCATCTACTTCGCAGACAAGATTGCTCGGATTCAGGCCGATTTCGACGCTGGGTTGATAGCAGTAGGGGAAGAGCGCGGGGGGGCGGAGGGTCCGTCTGGTCCATCTTTATGGGGTGAGTTTCAGGAAGTGACGCCGGCCGATGTGGTGGATGTCCTGGGGTCTGTGAGGGCCACGTGTTGTCAACTAGATCCGTGCCCGTCCTGGTTAATAAAAGCTTCCGGGGAGACGTTGGGGACGGTGCTGGCGAGGGTGGTGAATGCGTCCCTTCGGCAGGGGAGGTTGTCGCCTTGCTTAAAAGAGGCTGTGGTGCGCCCCCTGCTGAAAAAACCATCGTTGGACGTAGACGCGCTCGCCAGCTACCGACCTGTCTCTAACCTTCCCTTTTTAGGGAAGGTTATTGAGCGGGCAGTGGCGCTCCAGCTCCAGGGTCATCTAGATAATATCGGGCTCCTTGACCCTTTTCAATCTGGGTTCCGCCCCGGCTATGGCACCGAGACGGCGTTGGTGGCCTTGGTGGACGACCTCCGCCGGGAGATGGATGCGGGATGTTCGACATTTCTCATCCTGCTCGATCTCTCGGCCGCTTTTGACACCGTGGACCATGGGCTGCTGTTGAGACGACTGCGTGACCGGGGGGGTCTGGACGGGACTGTTCTTGAATGGTTCCGTTCATTCCTCTCGGGGAGGAGCCAACGGGTGGTGTTGGGGGAAGAAACATCGAGCCCCCGCGCCTTACCGTGTGGCGTTCCGCAGGGATCGATCTTGTCTCCATTATTATTTAACATCTATATGCAGCCCTTGGGGGAGGTCGTGAGAGGGTTCGGGGTGCGATGTCACCAGTATGCTGATGATACTCAGCTGTACCTCTCGTTTTCTACCGACCCAGACCCTGCTGTCTCGGTGCTATCCCAATGTTTGGAGGCCGTGGCGGATTGGATGCGGCGGAGCAGACTGAAGCTCAACCCAGATAAGACGGAGGTGATGGTGGTGGGGAGGGCGAAGGGGGTGGTGGCCCCCCTGGTTGGGGGGGTTTGCCCCCCTGTAGCTCAGCAGGTCCGGAGTCTGGGGGTCATATTGGACGCAGACCTGCGGCTGGAGCGGCAGGTGGAGGCAGTCGCTAAGGCTGCCTTCCGCCAGCTTTATCTGGTACGTAGGCTGCGTCCGTATGTCTCTGGCCCGGACCTGGCCTCCCTCATCCATGCCTTCGTCACCTCGCGGCTCGACTACTGTAACGCGCTCTACGTGGGGCTTCCCTTGTTCTTGGCCCGGAGGCTGCAGCTGGTGCAGAATGCGGCGGCCCGTCTTCTTACGGGGACGGGTCGCCGGGAGCACATTACACCGGTGCTCCGAGCGCTGCACTGGCTGCCGATAGTGTGCCGGGCCAAGTTCAAGGTCCTAGTAATGATCTATAAAGCCCTATACGGCCTTGGCCCCTCTTACCTTAGGGACCGCCTCGCCCTTCGCGCCCCGGAACGACTCCTGCGGTCTGCCGGGGGTGCCCTCCTGGAGGTCCCCCGTGTTAAGCGGGGGGCCACGATGGAGCGGGCATTCTCGGTGGTAGGGCCGCGGCTGTGGAACTCCCTTCCGGAGGAAGCTCGCCTGGCCCCAAGCCTTTTGACATTTCGGCGGAACTGTAAGACCTGGCTGTTTGCCCAGGCCTTTGGGAGGGAGGGGGGGGGGGTTTTTAATCCCCCACCTGTATATTTATTTTTATACCACCCTGTTTTATTGATATGTTTTATAATTGTATTTTAAATGTTTTAAATGGTTTTTTATTGTTGTAAACCGCCCCGAGCTGCTGTGCAGGATGGGGCGGTATAAAAATCTACTAAATAAATAAATAAATAAAACTGTTGGTTCTTAGAGACATTTTCTAATCCCCAAAGTTTATAGTTCAAATAACCCAGAGAGTGTGGTGGTTCAAATGATCTCTCTTATTGGATCAACTGTTGCTGGTGGAAATAAGCAAGCTTTTGGGTCACACAGAGGCCTTTCTCAGGCATGTAGCATAGTCAGTAGAAATATATAAAATGCGACACTGTAGGGCAGGTCTATAATGGGGGGCATGGAATAAGTGGGAGTGGACAGTGCAGGGTAGCAGGTGGAGAGGGGTAAACCCTGCCCCACACTTGCTCATATTATATATTCCTAATCACTATACTATATGCCTGAGGAAGGGTCCTGTGTGGTCCAAAAGCTGATTTCTAGCAACAACAGTTGGTCCAAGAAGATATCATTCAAACCACTTTTTCCCTAACTAAAATAAAGAAGAAAGAGCAAAAAGCTTTATTATGCCTTTTTGACAGATGGGAGCTGAGGTTAAGTGACTTACCCAAGGTCACACAAGGAAACTGCAGCAGAGTCAGAAACTAAAGCCAGATCTCCTGCGTCCCAGTTCTGTTACTTACAGATTGCACATATTTAGCATCCTTAGTGGCAGCATGGACTGAAAGATAGTATAATTTGCAGGTTGAGGAGACTGGAAAGATGTGTAAGTTACACCAGTCTGGACTCACTTAAATATGTCTCCGAATTTTGCATTGGATCTATCATCTGGGGATCATAACCCCTCCCCTCCCTTATCTGAAGCCTCCTGAAGATGAGAAAGTTAATTAGTGAAGTCAGCTTTACCTAAGCATTTGTTACGTCACAGCAGAAACCCAAACCGCCCCGAGCTGTTTTTAGGAGGGGTGGGGTAAAAATCTAATAAATGAATAAATGATGAAAAACCAGCAAAGATGCAAATCTTGCAGTTTTGCGGTGGTTCAAGAGCTAACTATAATCGGTCCGGCTGTGCTGAGGCTCCCCACACGCGATGCAAGTAGAGCTCATAGCCACACTGGAGTGGAGGGGACCCCAGCCGAGGACTCATTCCATCTCCCGCACCAGGGCCCGGACGTGGTTTGGGGAGGTTTCTTTCGGGTATGCAATTTGCGCAAGCTACACCCTTATTTATCCCAGGCTGAGCTTGCCAGTGATCCATGCCTTGGTAACCATGAGGCTTGATTTTTGTAACTCACTCTTTTTTTTCAAAAAATACGTTTTTTTTATAAATAAGAAATTCTTCTCATTGCAAAAATAATGTATTCATATTACAGCTTTCTCTTTCGTAGCCGGGTCTGCCCCGAAGTGCAGAAGTCGAGAAGAAGCAAGTAAGTTTTGTAACAACAACATTTTAAACAAATCAGGGTAACTGGGGAGGGGAGGGTGGTTTTTCAAAGGAAAGAAAGGAAGGGGGGGTGGGTTCAAACTATATCTGTTATTTGCTCACTAAGGTAAGTCGTTGAGAGTAAAGTTCATTGTCCTGCTTTTCCTGTAACTCTCTCTTTTACGGTGCTTCTCTCTTGCTTGCAGCTTGTTCAGAATGTGGCGGCATGGCTGCTTACTGGTTTGGGCAGCCGTGACCATATTATTCCCACCCTACATTCTCTACATTGGCTGTCTGGAGAGCAATGTGTTGCAGCGCCACCTAGGGGCAAACCCCCTTTGCCCAACTGGCTTTCAGTGGCTTCAGTGCTGCGTGGGATCTTTCAACTCCATAGCACCCAACAAGGACCACAGCTGTGTTTAATATGTATGTATGCAACATTTATTGATAGGATAGCAAGCAGTATTGATGGTCCAAGAGGCAAGCAAAACGCCCTAACAATGAGTGTCTCACCGATCCGGTTCACCGTCGGAGTCCCTTGATGCTGGTGCACGTAGGTAGCGGGTGGTGGAGCTGAGAGTAGTCAGCTACCCCACCTTCTCGGTCATGTTTTTTTATACATCTTAGTTGTTTCAGCCTGGAGCACCGGTGCAATGTGCTCCCTACGGCCCGTCCCCGTCAGTAGACGGATCGCTGCATTCTGCACCAGCTGCGGCTTCCGAGTTGCCACCAAGGGTAGCCCCACGTAGAGCGTGTTGCAGTAATCCAGCCGTGAGGTGATGAGTGCATGGATGAGTGGCCAGGTCGGAGCTTGAAACATACGGCTGGATTCTCCGCACAACATGGAATTGGCAAAAGGCTCCCTTTGCCACCGCCTCCACCTGACGATCCAAGTGAAGGCCAGGGTCCAACAAACCCCCAAACTCTGGACCTGTGGGGCCACCGGGGGGCAGATCCCCTCCACAAGGGGAGCCATCACCTCCACTGCCCTACCCACCAACATCACCTCTGTCTTATCAGGATTCAACTTCAGTCTGCTCAGCCTCATCCAGTCACTCACTGCTAGCAAGCACTGGGTTTGTCCAAAAAGAGAGGTAAAGCTGGGTGTCATCAGTGTACTGGTGGCAACGCACACCAAACCATCTCACGACCTCTCACAGGGGTTGCATATAGATGTTAAATAACAATGGAGACAGAATCGAACCTTGCGGTATGCAACAAGCAAGATCCCGGAGGCCAGACGTTTCTTCCCCCAGCACCACTCTCTGGCTTCTTCCCAAGAGGAACGAGCGGAACCATCCTAAGACAGTCCCGTTCCCCCCAGGGCCTGCAACCATCTCAAAAGCAACCCATGGTTCACCATATCAAACGCTGCCGAGAGATCTAATAGGACCAAAAGTATTGAATGTCCTAAATCCATCTCTCGGCAGAGGTCATCTACCAAGGCCACCAAATCAGTCTCAGTGCCATATCCTGAACGAAAAGGGTCCAGGAAACTGATGCTATCCAGATGGCCCTGGAGCTGCTGGGCCACCACCCATTCAGTAACCTTCTCTAAAAAGGTTCATTGTTGTTTCTATGTGTGTTCATATGGCCTCCGGCCACAATAAGCTAGAAAATGTGTGTTCATATACAAGTGTTCTGGATCAACTAAAATCAAATGATATATATATATTGATCTGGTCTTCTACTAAGTAAAATACTATGGGGTGTGTCTGTATGTTCCCCTGTCTGTCTTTTTCCTTGCTGGGCGTTCTAGTAAAAGAGTTTGGAGCATGGTTCATGGTCTGACCGTACTTGTTTGAGCACCCCAATATTTGAATGGGAATGAGTGTAATCTGAAGGTGTGTCCAGAACGCAGCTGTCCTGTTGCCAGAAACCTTTAGGAGGCGCTCGTGAATTAGCAACCCCGTTGGGTGAGACGCCCAGAAATAGCTTTGTTATCTGTTCTGGCGCTGGTTGGGGAGATTTTGTTTCTGTGTGTTTATTTCAGAGCAAGCTGACCTGTCAAGTGTTGATAGCTTGTTATTTGGTACCAGCTAAGAACCACTCTGCCCTTTGCATCACGGATTTGTAAAAATTGCTAAATTTTGTCTTCAACTGTAAGTTTTAACCCTTATGCAATATTGTCAGAGCCTGCCTTTAGCATGTGTTTTTCTGGCCCACCTCAACTGCTGCTGTCACCTCAACAGACAGCGGGCATGGCTGTCACCCCTATAGCAAATGGACTGAGTTTAAGATTGCACTGCTGGTTTTCAGGCCCTGGCTATATCAATCAATAGACTTTACTTTATTGCGTGGTCTTTGACCATAGCAGTACCCTGGCTAGATTAAAGCTCTCTTCCTGGAGCCTCACGCTGATGGTTATCTGTGCTCAGAAACCACCGGCTGTTTGGGGATCCTGCCATCATGTCTTAAGTTGGCAGACCTTTGCTGTGATGGGCCCCTTAGTGTGGAACTCATTCCCTCCAGATGTTCCTCCCTCCTTAACTTTAAAAAGCATCTGAAACCTCATTTATTCTCTAGGTGTGTTTAGCATCTACTGCTGTTTCCCCTTAATGTAGTCTATCCTCCCTCTTTATATTCCCTTTAAAAAAATGTTTTTTTTAAATTGTTTTATATGTTTATATAAAACACTGAGTGCTATTATATAAAGCATTCCAATTGCCATTTAAAGGGGGGCTCTATAAAAATATTATTTTTGTATTATTCCCACCTAACTACTCCCCTGCTGTGCTTCAACAGTAGGGCACAACCATTCTCACTGCCGACCCCAATGGTTATAGCACAACACACAGAAATAGAGAATGGCTCTGCCACTCCATCTTGGAAGCGACAAAGAAGAAACAACAATCTACATAGAGGGGAAAATCTGTAAAAATGTAGCTCCCATTTGGAGCACACTATACGAACTAAACTGAATCACTGAACTAATACGAACTAAATGATCATTGCAATGAAATCGATAAACCCTTATTAAGGGGGCTTTTAGACACTCACCGCTCCCGGATTTAAATAAACTGCTTTTAGAAAAGAGAGAGGTTTTACCAATGAGCTTTCAAAAAAATGCCTGAGCCACAGTTTCCAGTGGCATCAGTGGGTCTAAACGGCACCTGCAAGACTCTTCTAAAAGCAGATCATTTAAATCTGTCACGTCTGAAAGCTCCCTTAATGATGGTTATCTATCGATTTCATTGCAATGATCACTTTTAGTTAGTTCACAGGAGTACATATACATGAAAAAGAGGACCTTCCCATCAAAATGGAAAAAGACACTACCCGCTGACCATGGCTTCCTTTCAGCAGCATTGACATGCATATATCAACATGGCTGGGCCAGAAAATCTGCTCATTTGAAGCTGCTATACGCCCTGAGGCATTTGTTGCTGGTAAGCATTCCCATTCGTGTTCTGCCTCTTGGTAGTCAAAGTTTGTGTACTAGTTTGTGTGGGGTTAGTGTATCCTCCAAATCCAAGCCCCAGTTCCAGAATCTAGTTAACAGACTGCAGAGATAACAACTGCTCTACATTGTAGATTTATTTGCCTGTAGATCAGCAAATTTCATTGGCTGTCATGTGTCCATTTCAAATGACAGCTTCCCCCCTGCAGCAGACACAAAGACAAAGTCATTATAGCTCTGAATGAAGAATGCAAGTTCACTCTGCAGTGAGGCTGCAGGATTCCAGCAAACTCCATGCTCTAATTAGTTTCAAATAGAGCATCAATTGGTCGAAGCGAGCCATGAAGAAACTTCATGCAGAGAGAGACAATTATTTCAAATGATGAAAAGAAAAAACAAATCACATGCACTTAAATCCAGAATAACAATCCCTCACAGCAAATATGGGCCCAAACTTTCATCTTGGTAAGAATTTGACCCTGACTGTGCAGGTCTGAGGTTTTGTACCCAAAGTCTGTGTTTGGGATAGGGTTGAAAGAAGCAGCTAAATTCCTACTTGCAATTCATTTTGCCATCTCGGAAACTGGGACTGATTTCCTGACCGTTTACTGATTATAAGTTCTTGATTCTCGAAATACCATGAGACACTGTTCCAGTTTACTGACTTTCCTTTACCCCTTCCTGCATTGCTTCCGGGTTTCTGTCCGTTAGTTGTTCACCACATTTCTGCACCAATCACTGTGTGAATAGCCCACCCCTTAACTTTCCCCTGCATGCCCAAGCACAGGTTTAAAAACAGGGCTTCCATTTCCTTGCCTTGAATCAGAATTCTTCTTGTATGTTGTTCCCTTTGCTTTGACTAATCTGCAGCTGAATTGCAGATTTGTAAAGGAATCTACATGCCAGCCAATGATAAGGGAGTGCAAGGGAAAGTGGAGTGCAGAGAAGATAGAGGAAATGTGGTGTTGCATTGCTATTCCTCTCAGGATTTGAAACTGATGATGTAAATGGGATTCCAGTAAGCCCAATATCAGGAAACAAAATGTCAGTTGAGACATTGACGAGTACCAACAGCTTCTTGATTTGACTGAGTCAGTATAGGGAACTGTGCTTTTGATGGGATTTCCTGTTTTTTGCAAAATCTCAAGGCAATGCTAGTTTGGGAGCAATCCCAAATCACTGGAACGTCTTCAAGAATTTCCCTACACGTGTGTTTTGATGGGGCAGAGGAGTGGGGTATGGAGGGAGGTTCTAATCTTCTGAGTGCCCATGGTCCCAAGAATTTTCAGTCCTCTCTGCAAAAGCTTACCCCAGAGTTACCCCAGTATTTGAATGCAGTCTATTTGAAGCTGGTGCAAATAATAATTTCAGAGAAGCCCCATCTCTGATGTTCCATGCCCAGCCTCCTGAACCAGTCCCCAACACACTGAAATCATTTGAAAACTAAACTCTTGAGGTATTTGAAACTAACCAAAGTTTATTCCTGTGGAAGGACGTTTTGTTCTAGAGTTTGCATGCTCCCGAATACATTTGAAGTCTCTGCCAGCAGGGTGACACACCTCAAACAAGTCTGACTTCAGGGCATCTTTCCATCCTGAAGTTCCAATGAGACCACTTTCCCTTGCCCAAAAACTTTTGTCCTGCAAATTAAAACCAATAAAGCTAAAAGTGACTCAATTCAAGTAGCCCAAGGGTGGCCAAGGTGTGAATTGCAATCGCTTGCTGCTAACTTCCCACCCCTTGCTACACTTCGGGAGTCCTGGGCCGCTGGAGCAGCTTCTGAGCATCTCCTGTGTGTGTGGCTGGCAGGCCGCCAGAACAGTCTCCAGGCTCCCGCACCGTTGTGGGGCAACTGGAGCAGTTTCTGGGCACACTCTTCATAGCCAGAGCTGAGCAGCTGTTGAGCTCCCACAGCTGCTGGGCTTCCCTCAACCTGGAGAAGCAGCCTCCAACCGAACGTGCGTGCCCATAGGGCAGGGATACTATGCTGTGTGCCTGTCTGAAGTGGGAATGGAGGTCCTGGCCAGAAAGTGGGAGCCACTGAGAGGAGGCCTGGCCTCAGCGGTAGATCACTCTATGTACGGTAGACGCTTTGCCTGGTAAGTGTGGTCATCCCTAAATTTAGCCCATTAGTCATTTCCCCCGATGACGGCGTGCTTGGGTAAGCCCTTGCAAGACCAGGCCCAAGGGGGCTCAGCATACTGACACTAGGCTGCCAGTGCCATAGGAAGGTTGCGGGGGTGGAGGGACAGAGCTGGCAAGCAAGGGTTCTAAGGAGGCAATGGAGCGGATAAGCCAAGCTCAACACAGTATCAGTAGAGCCAGCCTAGTCAGGAAGGGGTTAAGTGCAGAGAAGGCATTCCCCTCCGGCACCTGACTGACTGGAAACAGGCCAGTCACATGACCCAGGCTGGGACTTTAAAGGTAGAGCAGAGCCCAGCTGTAGCAAGTTTGATCTAGGAATTGGCAGAGTGAGGAGCTCTAGAGCCACCCGGCTGGGAACTCTTAACCTACCGAGGGCAAGGTCTAGACTCGGGTTCAGGGACTGTTCACATGCCCCAGAACTCCACAGTACTGTTCATCTGAGATCTGAGGCAGGAATTGTGGGGTTGGGAAACTCTAGCAACGCTGTGCAGTCAAGGCATGGGAAGGAACTCAGAGAAGGAACAGACCTGCTGCCTTCAGGCGCCCTGCTGTACTTAGTTTATTTTATTCATTTATACAACATATGTATCCCACCCCTCCTGCACACAGGGCAGCCCGGGGCGGCGAACAGCAACAATCAATAAAACAGTTTAAAACAGTTAAAAAATACAATAATGCAGGGGGAAAACAAGGCCCTACCCCCCTCACCCTACACCCCCCCTCGCCAAAAGCCTGGCAGAACAGCCAGGTCTTACATACACGCGGAAACAGCAGGAGAGTGGGAGCCAACCAAGCCTCCTCCGGGAGCGAATTCCACAGCACAGGGGCAGCTACCAAAAAAGATCTAACATCGGTGGCCACCCGCCTCACCCAGGGAACCTCCAAAAAGGCTCCCATGGACGATCTCAGGGGTCGCACGGGCACATGGGGAGTGAGGTGATCCTGCAGATGAGCAGGGCGCAGGCCATGAAGGACTTTAAAGGTTAAAACCAGCACCTTGAACCTGGCCCGGTGCTTTATAGGCAGCCAGTGCAGAGCCCGGAGCACTGGTGTCATGTGCTCCCTGCAACCCCCCCCCGTAAGGAGATGGGTCCGGCATTCTGCACCAGCTGCAGCCTCCGGACCAGCTTCTCAGGCAGCCCCACGTAGAGCGAGTTGCAGTAATCCAGCCTCGAGGTGATGAAGGCATGAATGACAGTGGCGAGGTCAGAGTCTGAGAGATATGGCCGAAGCCGCCGGACAAGATGTAACTGCCGAAACGCACTCCCCGCCACGGCCACAACCTGAGATTCCAGGCTGAGCCACGAATCGAGGAGCACACCCAGACTCAGCACTTGAGAGACCATGGGAGGGCGAACCCCCCCAAACAAGAGGAGATTCAACCACCCCCAGGCCCCCCAAGCCCTCGCCCACCAACATCACCTACGTCTTGTCAGGATTCAATTGCAGATGGCTCGACCACAGCTGACAGGCACTGGGAAAAATAAGGAGACTGCATGGCCTGGGTCGATGGAAAAGGAGAGGTAGAGCTGAGTGCCATCAGCATGTTGGTGACACTGCATGCCCTGAAACCCCTTCACGATCTCAGATGTTAAACAAGAGGGGGGGACAGAATAGCAGAATTTCATCAGGCAGCCCCAGATGTTTCGAATGCTACATGCAGCTATGTGTAATTGCCCTTCTGCATCATGTGCCATAAGACAGCCTATTTAACCAGAGGCAGAAGGGGATAACACACACAGTCCTGGCAGGAATAGAGTTGGCTATAGAAGGAAAGACATTGTCACAAACTACATGTGCACATTTGGAGTGCAGGTGAGACAACCATCCTTGGTTGGGTGGCACAGGACTTATGTGGGAATAGAGCAGAGATATATTGGATGGATAGGACTAAGGAGTGTCACATGATGCTGTTTCAGGAGGAGAAAGTGAGTCCTGGTGCCCAGTGACTGCAAACACAGGATACTACATTCATGAAAACTGCGATATCTATATAGTATTGCTCTATTGATTGGTAGATTATACATTGAGGTGGTATGTGCGGTTTGGAGGGGCCATTGTTATATTGTAACGCTATATGGCATTTCCTGCCTATAATGTATTAGTAGATTGGCCAGAGCCTTGGCTTCACAATGCTGCTTTGTTTTTTGGGGGGGATTTCCTTCTCTTTAGATATGAAGTATAGCAGCATAAGCCACTGAAGAAAAGGGGTCTCTTGTTTACTCCTGAAACTTGTTTGGCTAAGCTTGATAACAGCAGGATACTACAGATTTGTGGTTCTATATACACAACATTGGCCATGTTTATTTCGTCAAGCTGAATGACTGATCACAGCAGGACATCACAGAACTGTGTCTTTATTTACAGAATATTGGTCTACTTACAACAGGACAACTTGCATTTTATCAATGTGTCCACATTAAACCCTACATTGACTCTGTTGCTAAATCCTGTGGCTTCTCCCTCCATAACATTGCTAAGATTCGTCCTTTTCTCTCTGTCTCGTCTGCCAAAACTCTTGTTCATGCTCTGCTCATCTCTCGCCCCGATTACTGTAACCTCCTTCTCACTGGCCTTCCCCGGTCTCACCTTTCTCCCCTCATCTCTGTCCAAAACTCTGCTGCCAGGGTCATCT
>QEPC01014298.1:654207-664935 GCA_003113815.1 Sphenodon punctatus
CCCCCCCCCCAGGAGGGTCACCCCTGCTCACATCAGGGGTTCCCCTCCACACACCCCCAACCCTCCCTCTCCTGCCACCAGAGGGAGGCAGTTTACCCCACCCCACACCCCAACCCTCAAATTCTATCCCTCCACAATCACAATTCCCCACACAATACTTATAGGAGCCCACCCCGCCCCTCAGTTCATATCTTCACCCCCCTACTCCCACCCACATACGGCAAGGAGGGAGAAGGCATCGTCCAAGCCGCTATCGTTATACAGGGGCCGCTCTGCAGAATAAGAATGCTGTCAATGGTGGCCACTTCCGCCTGCAAACGGCCCGCCAACGGTACTTCGCCCTTTGGCGCTGCCCAGAAGGCGCTGTGCTCAGGGCAGGTCCCCTTTGTCGAAGATGGTTCCTGAAGGGGGAGGGACAGCAGAGTGGTTGCAGGTGGAGAGGATCCCCAGCGCTTTGGCCAGGGAGCCAACTCCCCACCCTCCTTCCCAGTCCCTGACCCTCCTTATTGCTGCATGGCTGGCTGCCTTCAGTCAGTGCTGAAGCAGGGGCAGAGGCCTACCACTTCAGGTGCTCTGCAGATGGCCCTTAGCAGTGGGGCCAGCCCTAAGAGCAAGCCTGCTGGGTGGGAGACAGCTGGGGAGCCAAGGGAGCTGCAGAGAGGTGGCTGAACCAGCAACGAACTCGCTGGGTTGGCTAGGGACCTCAGGAGAGGGAGACCTCAGTGGCCTGGAGGGCGACCCATTGAGAGCAGGAGTGGCAGGATTGGGCCAGGGACCCTGAAGCCATCAGCTATCCTATCAAACAAACCATCCCTTCTGGAAGTGGGGGTCAGACAGCTACGCTATGAACCGAACTCCCAGGGGGGTGAACTGCCCCACGGACAGCTAAACCCCTCCAAGGGCAGCCAGAGCTAAGGAAGCCGGGCACTGGAGGGACCCAGACGTGAGTTTGGCTTTGGGCCGGGGCTGGAGCACTTCACCCCGTCCCAACACCTTCCTCCTTCCCCCACTGATCGCTACATGAAGCAAAGAGCTGCTGGACGTTCTTTGGGACTCCAAGCATGGAGAGGTATGGGGCTTCATCCCCTCCCCCAGGACTAAATTGGGAGGGGTACGTCCCTTCTCTCCCTGCTATAACTATGCCCATACAGATAATAGCTGCACTGAAAATCAAGAGGCTTGCACTGGAATCACACCAGCATAAATGAGATCAGAAGCTGGCCCCTTCTTCCCTTGCTGTATTGAACTACTGAAATCACACTCTTCAACATAGCAACGAAACAAGGAGCCTTAACACTGAAAATTAAAAGAGATTAAAATCTGTGAACAACTGACATGTTTTTGCCAACAAAAATATTTGTGTGACCAACACAAAGCAAGCAGAGTAGTGATTCAACTAATTTCTGCAGGATCGGTCCGTTAGCAGCGATTAACCAGGTAGCTTTGGGGAATGTCACCTCTTACTGTCAGGAGCTGGGAGCGACCAGCAGGGAAGGAATCATCCCATAGTGACCCATTGGGGACTTCAAGCAACCGAGACTGGCCACGCTCGGAGACAGGATGCTGGGCTCCATGCACCATTGGCCTGACCCAGCCTGGGACAGACTGTGACACTGTCGGAGACAGGATGCTGGGCTCCATGCACCATTGGCCTGACCCAGCCTGGCACTTATGTTCTTATTTAAATTATCCTGCAGCTGCCTACACCGTGATCTTGCAGGCACTTTCCCAATATTGTACTTTGACCACGGAGAGCAGAGTTGACCCTGCATATCTGCTTCTGCGCAGGTAGCTGGGGCAGAACAGGGGAAACTCTCCTGGGCGCCTCCTAGAACATCCTCCACATCCCTTGCTTCCGAAGAGTGTGTCTGTGAGCTGGTAGAACAGGCACAACGGGAAGTTCCCCAGCAGAGGACCCCTGAGTAGTGAGTTCATAGGGTGAAGCCAGAGGAGACAGCCTGGGGAGGCTAGCACACCTTGGGCAGCCTTACCCCAGCATGGGCAGCCTGGCCATTGTGCTGCATTATTGGGGCTGGCTCCCGCCAGATCCTCCCCCTGCCCTGGGGCGGAGTGAGCAGCTGGCAAAGCAGCCTTCCCCCAACTGGAATAGGCTGGCCAAGGCATGGCTGCCTCGGTGGCTGGATGTCCTTTGCCCTGCCCGCCAGCGAGCTCTGCAGCAGGGCTGTGAGCAGCAGGCTCTGTTGCCCGTCGTGCACAGCCAGCGGCGGGATTACGGTCTGGCTGGCGGCGGGGCAGCAGCTCCGAGAGTTCTAGGGCTGCCGGTCTTCCCATGAGCATCTGTCCAGCTCCCTGTGCTTCCCCCACGCTGGGGCAGCCGCATGGAGATGGAGCCCTTGCAGCTCGGTGGCTGCACTCATAGAATCTGCATGTAAAGCAGATGAATAACATTATCTCTATTACTGAACACATGCTTTGATGATCATATGAAGTCAAACTATTTCCAAGTAACTAAATACTGTGTTACCATTATGTGTTAATTATGCTCTAAAGCACTCCAAAGATTCTCAGCCAATTATTTTGCTGGAATTACTTTGTTCTAGTATACTCTAAACAAATTTATTGTAAGCAGTGGCATTTGGACATCTGAAGTTCATTCTCTCTAACTCCAGGGCAAACTTGTTGAGCTGAGAAACAAATCTTTTGTTTCCTCTATCACCAGCTTCCCCACCAAACTTAACATGTCATCAGTCATCACCAAGCTGCAATCTTCCTGGCTTGCAGTTTAATTAACACAGGAATTTCATTAATGAAGTTTTTGTAACTAGACTTTAGGTAAGAATTTTAGAACATAAATAAATTAAAATATAACTGCTCAGATTCCCAAAGCTCTGACTCTAGAAGGAAAAAAGTATAAAATGTTATATCTGAATAATGCCCCTGATGTTAGCAATTCTGACTGTGCCATTGGCAGTAGTTTAACATTGCTAACCTTACAATTTTACACACTGGGATTTGTCATCATAATGTGCCCAAATCATGGCAAAAGTGATCATCAGACTAGAGCATGTACTCGTGTATAGGCCTGAAGGAGCGGCATTGTTTGCCGTTGTTCCTTCGGGCTGCCGCTTTTTCGACTTGTCTGCTACCGGGGCTGATGGCAACGAATGGGAATTTACAATACTTCATGGTAAGTTACAGCAGTTTTCAAAAATTTACAGTAGTTTACAGCAGTTGCGGAATTTATGGGAGTGTACACAACTTTTATGCCATTTACGATAGTTCACGGCAGTTACAGCAGTTTTTGCTACATTTACCACAATTTTCAGCACTTGCCCCATGGACGTTCCCAGCAATTTATGTAATTTTACAGAATTATACGGAAGTTCCTGAAGGTTTACGACAGTTCACGGAACTCTACGAGAGTCTCTGAAAAAAGGAGACTAGCAATATGCTTGAGTGAAAAGCGGCAGACGATATTGGTAAGTGCCGCTGCTTCAGTGGGGTTTGCCGCGTACATGAAGGTGGTGTCAGATTGGACCTGTCCGACAAAAAGAGCTGCCGCTACCGCTTACTGTTTCACCCCTACTGGTGTGTAAACATTCACTGGATCCTTACTCTCGGTCTTTCCATGCACACATGATTTACGTATTGAAACTGATACTCAGTGACAAGGCGGTGGTGGCCCAGGGCTCATGTCCCAATTATGTCCCCCCTCTCTTCATCTGACCGCTCGACCCCATCCCCTCTCGCCTCCTAACAGCGATTGCCCCCACCCCTGTGCTTTTTCTGCTGCACATCATCAATCTCTCCCTCTCTACTGGGTTATTTCCACTGGCTTTCAAACACGCTACTGTTTCTCCTATCCTTAAGAAGGCTACTCTTGACCCCTCTGACCCTCCCAGCTATCGCCCCATTTTGCTTCTACCCTTCGCTTCCAAGCTCCTGGAGCAGACTGTCTACACACGCAGTCTTGATTTCCTCTCTTCAAATTCGTCCCTTGACCCGCTCCAATTGGGCTTCCGCCCTCTTCACTCAACTGAGACTGCCCTTGCCAAAATAACCAATGACCTTCTCTTAGCTAAGTCTAAGGGCTTCTACTTTGTTCTTGTCCTCCTTGATCTTTCTGCCGCCTTTGACACTGTCCATCGTGGCCTCCTCCTGGATTCGCTATGCTCCCTTGGTTTCCGGGACACTGTTCTTGACTGGTTCTCTTCATCTCTCTCGAACCGCTCCTTCAATGTTTCTCTTGCTGGTACCTCCTCTACGTTGCTTTCCCTCTCCATGGGAGTTCCCCAAGGCTCTGTCTTGGGCCCCATTCTCTTCTCCCTTTATACTCTTTCTCTGGGTAAACTCATTGAAACCCACGGCTTCCAGTATCGCCTGTATGCTGATGATACGCAACTCTCTCTCTCCACTCCCAGGCTCTCCCCCTCCATCCAGACTTGTCTTGCTGACATCTCTGCCTGGATGTGTCCTTGCCAACCAAGCTTAATATGGCCAAGACTGAACTCCTCCTCTTTCCCCCAAAACGCTCCCCTCCGACCACCCTCTCAATTTCCATTGAGGGAGTCAACATCCAGCCAGTCCCCTAGGCCCATAACCTGGGATTCATCTTCAACTCCTCCTTCTCCTTTAAGTGTCGGATCCAGGCTGTTGCTAAATCCTGTTGCTCTGATCTATACAATATTGCTAAAATTTGGTCTTTCCTTACTGTTGTCGCTGCAAAAACCCTAGTCCATGCTCTTGTCATCTCTTGCCTTGACTACTGCAGCTTCCTCCTTACTGGCCTTCCTTGCTCTGATCTCGCCCCCTCATCTCTATTCAATGCTCCACAGCCAAAATCATCCACATTGCCCGTTGCTTTGACCATGTTCAGCCCCTTCTCTCTGCCCTGCACTGGCTCCTTCTATGGGAATGCATTCAGCACAAGCTCCTGGGCTTCACCTTCAAGGCTCTTCATGGCCTTGCTCCCCCCTATCTTTCCGCTCTTGTATCCCGTCACACTCCTGCCCGGGAGCTTCACTCCTCCTCTGTCCCCACCTTCACCTGCTCGCGAACCCCTTGCTCCTCTAAACGTCTTCACCCCTTCTCCCTTGCTGCCCCTCATGCCTGGATCTCCCTCCATGGATACATTTGCTCCACTTCCTCCCTCCTAACTTTCAAATCCTTCCTGAAAACCCACCTCTTCCATCAGACTTTCCCTAGCTTGTCACGAGTGATACGGCATGCCTTCCTCCTCACTCAGAACCTAATTCCCTGTAACTAAGTGAAGCACGTCAGCCTGCAACTTCTCAACCTCATGAATGTACTCTTGTCTTTCCTGATCTTTACCTCTCCCTCGTCTGTCAGATTGTAAGTCCCTTGGGGGTAGGGACCTGTCTGACTGTGGATTGTACAGTGCCAGGCACATTGCTGGCGCTATATAAATAATAAAAATAATAATAAATCACTATGGGTCCCCTTAAGGGCAAAAGGAAGTATATTCAGGATGGGGGACAGGGATTGAGGTCCCTGGGGTGGGGACAGGGCTTACGCATAAAGGCAGTGCTGCCCCAGTTCCTATAGCCCTCCGCACCACACAGCAGTTATCCTATCAGGAAGTTTTAAGAATGGGTGGGGCGAAGGCTAGCACTCCACCCCTGACCATTCTGAAAACGTCTTTCTTGGTGGGGCCGTTTGTATGTCACTGAGCGCCACAAACATTTTGGAGTGGGTGGGGGATGAAGTGCTAGTCCCACCCCTCCCCACCCACTCTGAACATTTTCTAGCAGTGCACAGGCTGTTTACAAAAGGGCCCCTAAAATTCCAGGGCCCGGGCTCAGCTGAGTCCCCTTGCTCCATGGTAGCTACGCCCGTTAACACTCTGTCTTTCCCCTGAGGCAGAGACAAGACACTGCAGAATAAAGTAAGCAATGCCCATAATTAATGATGAAATAATACAAGAAGGGTCCTGTAGACACACTGGGCATTTTTACACACACGTTAAAGTTCTGGATGTTTCAATCTTCTGGGTTTACAAGCCCACAAGTAAGTTCTGGATGCATTTTGCACACACATGCTGCCCTGAGGCAGCCTAAAGTAGCTGCAGCTGTAGACGTGAGGGGTTGCCATGGAAACCAAGTGACCACAGCTGCCTGGAGCAAAGCCATTTACCAGGAGAACCTTTTTCACACAAACGTTCTGGGAGAAGTTTCACGCAGAAGTTCAAAGAGCCAGATGTTTAAGATCTGAGCGAGTGATTTAGACAGTGGCGGCTGGTGGGTTCTAAGGCTGGTGGGGCAGTGGGCGGGGCCAGTTTTTTTGGGAGGAGCCAATGGTAGGCAGGGCCAAGCAGAATTTCGAAATTACTATGGAATTTTACAGCCTCAGTTCCTCCATCTGAAAAAAATGGGAATGTGTGTCTCCCTGTGTTCCCCTCACCCATGTCCTCCTTAGATTGTAAGCCCACTGGCAGGGCCCTGTCTCCAATAGCTGCCAGCCGGCACGGTGTTCAATGGCAGGAGTAGCATGACAGCTAGCCCAGATTTCAAACAAACCAACTAACAGGTCAGACTCAGAGCTTAATGCAATAATTAACCTGGGGTTCTTTCCAGTTGCTTTCAGATTCTCAGCCAAACACTGCACTCATGTTTTAAAGCTTCTCTCCACAACTCTAGGGAAACCTGCTTTCTTAGTGAAAGCCAAAAACCACAGGCTAATCCCAACTCTCCTCACTTATGGATTTTCAACCCCCTTATGTTGCTCACCCCACTTCCCTGGGTGGGAGGAAGTTCCAGGGGCAGCGTTGCTGGGTCAGGGTCCCTTCGACAGGAGAGAGAAACCAGAGAGACTTACTGTGTGGTATAAGAGTCCATTTAGTTACAAACTAAGCCACGTGGCTTACAATAAATAAATCAATAAATAATAAAACAGGAGCTGGCAACACTGAAACAGGCAAACCCTTTAAAAAAACAGCACCACCCCCAAACCTGTAATTTTAGAGCAATCAACCAACCCCAAAGTCCAGCCCATGCTGGGGCCACCGCAAACAAATCTTACCCCCTCAAATCTACTCCGTAACCTCCGGCTCAGGGGCGAAATGGTGAGGGTTTATGCTCTCTGCCAGCTCCTGGATCCACTTCCTACTCCCAAATACCAAAAGACTGAACTCGGGATGAGGGCGCAGGGATGAGGGCAGGGCAGACACACACAGATAGGGGGTGGCAGATCCATCACAAAGCCCCCCCCCGCTTCCCCCCCAATCTGCTCAGGGGAAAACAGGCAGCCAAGCAGAACCAAGTCCAATGCACATCGGGGCAGGAGGCAAAACGCTCCCTTCACCCCCACCTGCCCAGGGGAAACACAAAAGGCAAATCCGCTCTCTCTCTCTTTTTGTTTACATTTTTAAAAATCACTTTTAGAAGCAGCAGGTTAGAAGCAAGTCCCCCACAGCGCACACGGGGACACAAATCTTAACCCTCCCCTACCCCCCGTCTGCCCAGGGGAAACGCAAGCAGGGCACAAAACCACCCCCCTCGCTTTATCCCCTTACGAAGCAGCAGCTTAGAAGCAAGCCCCCCCCTGCAGATGGGGGCAAGCAGGGGACACAATTTAATCTTAAAGCCCACGACGCCCCCCCCGGCTTCCAATCTGCTCAGGGGAAGAAGAAGAAATATTTAACTGAAGTGGAGCCCAAGGGCCCTGAAACTTACCAGGCAGAAGTAGGCAGCTGCAGCCGGGACCATGTGCAGAAAAGCAGTTCCACCCACTGAAGGGAGGGGGGCGGAGCAGCCAGAGGGTTTGCCCTGGGAGGTGGTTTGTTACCGCGCCCTGCCAGGCTATTGATTCTAATGGCTGCGGGGCTCCCATTGGAGCCCATTGCCGGCCACGCCGCCGGGCTAGGAGGCTCTGGCTGTTCACTGTGGAGAGTGACGCGCCCCACATCGCAGCCAGCCAGGCCAGGCGGGAGGGGAGGAGCCAGGCCAGGCGGGAGGGGAGGAGCCAGGCGCAGGACTGCCTGCCAGGCTATTGATTCGGATGGCTGCTGCGTTCCCATTGGAGCCCATTGCCGGCTGCCGGCCACACACTCTTGCTGTGATGTGCTGGGTGTGTAAAAACATCCATTGTTTTAAAAAGAAATCATTCTATCAGCCACTGACAAGGGCCGGGTTTGAACCCTTGACCTGCAGAGTCATTCCAGAGAAATGCTTCCAAGTTATTGCTCTACAATGATGCTCCCAAATGGAAGGGGTTTTTCATTCTAATTTTCTCACAGGTGTTGGAAAACCCTATTCTTTTCCTCACCACCCAGGGACAACTTCTTCCTCAGGGGAAGGGACACTGTTTCCCATGATACTCTGGGACACTGTTTCCCATGATACTCAGTTGCCATTTTCGCTTCCCTCCTTCTTGGGAATTATGGGAAATGTAGTCTCTTCCCCATAGTAGCATGTTCTTGGATGGCAAAGAACTACATTTCCCAGTGGACTCCTCCCACCAGCTGCTTGCTCCCTGAGCCCCTATGGGATAGGCCCCCTCTGCTGCCATTCACTGGAGGTCCAGGTGATTTGGGCTTCATTTGGAGTCTCTCTCCCCAAGACCCAGAGAGGTGGTAATCCTATGGAGGTGTGCTGCTTGTTGGACTTACAGCTAACTGCATCAGTCATGTGTGGGGTTTGTCTGACATGCAGCTAGCTGCACCAATAGGCGGAGTCCTGGAGAAGCAGCCCAAACTGCCTATTGAGTGTGAACTATATTCTGGTACGCCTGCCCGCACCCAGCCCTTCCTCCCTGTCTGTGTGCCCACAAGCTGCTTTCCCAGGGCTTCTGTTACAGCCCTTCTCTGCCTGCTGCCATGGTTCATGATCCAGCCTGTTCAGGGCCTGTTGTGCTCTCTGTGGATCACAATGGAGAGGATCAATATCCTGGTTCATCCCACTCAGCCGTGGCATAGGCAGATGGTAAGTGAAGGTAGCTTATTTCTAGAGAAATGAATCATGGGTTACAAAATGGGCTTAGTTTGCCTGAGAGTCAAAGATTCCTGGGTAATGATCCCACTTGGGCATGCTTCATAGAAACACACCTTGAGGGGCACAGATTAAAGCATACAAAAAGCCCAAACAAAACTACCTAGCATAAAACTAAAGTAAACTTCAAGCAGCTGGAAAAAGACAATCTCATCTTTAATGCTTTGAGCATAACAGAAATTCTTAATTTCACAGCAATCCGGATCTCACAATATCTGTCTGTCACGGCTTTTCCTAAGGAGCCTTTTTCTCTGGGGAATCTCCGACACAATCTGCAGGCTGCTGCTGGGGCTTTTAATCATGTTGCAGGAGTTTATGCAATGACAGAGTGACATTTGCAATTATAGAATCTACTCCACGTTATTAGAGGATGCTAGCACATTGGAGTCCGATGTAGATAAGAGCAAAAAGGGTTGGCAACCGCCCTGACCCCTGCTATTTTCTCTTCCTCACGGGTCCTGGGGTAGCCCTTGTTTTCATTAGGATAGGGTGTGGAGCCCCACTCCTTCCCATGACCACTGTTAGGGTGCTGTGGAGGGGACCCTTGAGTGGGTGGGGACCACCAGGGTCCCTGCATTTTAATCTTCACCCTGGGCCCCACAAATTCTAAAGCCACCCCTGAGCACAGATAAAACCATTGGCCTATCCAATGTGGAAACTTCTTTCAGAGAAATGAAAACTAAGCTGAACATGCCCTGTTGACATTAGTATCCAGAGTTTTTCACTTCTGTGGTTTATTTTGGGGTTTACAAACTATTCAGCTGCATGTAGGGAATACACCCAAAATCTTTCCGTGTCTTCTTTTGGTGTCATCGGAAAAACCCGTATCCTGTGCCAAATTCCTACCCAGCTGTGCAGGCCCTGCCCATCAGATTATCCAGGTAGGAAGAAATCCCCTTCCCCAGAGTTTACAGTAAGAGGTTTTCTTGCCTCATGCCCTTCTGAATTGAAATTTCAGTACAACGAAAGCTGCTATGTTGGAAACTCTCTATTAACTATAACTCTAATAGACAGGATCTGGCCCTATAGTACCACAGCAGCCTCCATTAACCAATTTGCTATCACACCTGTATGACCCTCAGGTTTGCAAAGCTTGGAACTCATTTTTCTTAAGTGTGGAAAAAACAAGAGCTCAGAGTGGACTAGCTGAGCACACAACATTTTCAAGTGAAAGCACTAGTAAGTTATTCATGATTTTAAAAAATGCGAGCGAGGACTCTGGCCGCTTTTAGGTGTGCACGGCGCACACGTGGCATAAAAGCACGCCGTGTGTCAAAATCCCAGGTGGGGGTTTAGACACGACGCTTTGCACGTGAAAGCCGGTCGTGTGTTCTTTTAAAACCTCGATGTTTCATTCATGGTTTAAAAAGAACGCGCGGCCGGCTTTAACACGCAAAATGCTGCGTCTAAATCCCACCCGCGGGATTTTTACATGCGGCATGATTTTATGCTGCGTGTGCCCCGCACACGGCGAAGAGCAGTCTTGGTTTTGGTGTCTTTCATTTTAATCAAAAAGTTCCAAAAGATACATGAAAAGCACATTCCTCATCGACGTCTGAGAGACTTTTATCTTTGCTCACCAAGGAGTGGTTATATTATAGTTAGAATAAAAGGAGCAGCTGGAAACATTTTTCCTGGTTCTTACAATCAGTATGTATGTTCTTTGTTAAATTCAGCTTCCATTCCCCTTGCCCTTGGCTTTATGTGCACGCAGACCCGTGCACATCGGCCCTTTTTACATGTGGGGGGGGGGGGGGGGGGG
>QEPC01014298.1:698446-712558 GCA_003113815.1 Sphenodon punctatus
TTCCTTGGTCAGAGGTTTCCCTTGAATCTCCTTCCTGCTTATGGTTCCTGCTTAGGTCATGGCCATAATGCAGAACCCTATCAATAGAGACCCCTCTTCTTAATAAACTCTTTCTGGCCTCAAACAACCGCATGACCCAAATCTGGCGAAAAAATTGGAGACGTAACCTAGCCTTCCAGCCTTGCTGTGGCAAATACTTGATTGCCTTAATATCCGAGCCCCGAAAGGTACTCCCAAGGAAGTAACTTAAGTTGGCTATTACCTCCTCTTTTTGCCCCCAGCTATGGGTCCTTCCATTATAATCCAAACCTACATACAGGTAAATCTCTGTATGTTGGACCCCCCAAAATTTCCCGGGGCGCGGTTGGGAACAGGATCTTTCCCTCCCTCTTATGGGGTCTGTTACACGTAGCTGATCCTTATTTTTTATACTCTTAGAATTGGGCCTCAGCTCTTCAAGTCTTGCCAAAATCTCGCTCAGCTGAGACTTAACTAGGGCCACTGATTTATCCAACAAAGAAATGCTAATAAAAAGAGATTCTACAGTCCTTGCAATCAGCTCTGTCTGAGAAGCAAGTTGCTGATCCCCTTTGCTGCCCCAAGATTTGGACACAGTCTTTTTTACTGGAAACAGTCCTCAACTCTGTAACTATCCCATTCAATTCTCCCCCTAATTCTTCCAAGGAAGGCAAGGGAGACTGTGTTGTTGCATAAAGAGTACCTGTATCGAAAGTCAGGCTCCTTCTCCTAGATTTAGTCGGAGGGACCCCTTCAGGTGTAAGTGAAGGGGACCGTCGAGGCCTCTTTTTCTCCGTGGTAGAAGGAGCCTCCATTTGCCCAACCTCAGTCAGACCCATAGCCCCTGGCCTGCCTGGCCTTCGCCTAAGGCCGCGGGCACATCCAAAATGATACAAAGTAAACTGGATGTAAATGAGACCCGGGGTCTGTATTTTGGGGGTCTTTGTTTTCTTAGACTTACAGGGGGATGATCTGATAGGTGACAAGTCAATTGACTATCTAGGCAGTTAACTTCAAGACAGGCCTGTAGTGTGGGGACTAGAGAAGACGGTGCCTTGCAGGTTCACCCAGTGGACGCGTGTGGTACTGCCGACATGGCAGTGGGTGAGTGTGCACTCCTACGACCCAGGCACCTCCACCCATCTCCCTGCACGGACCTGCGGGGGCATGGGTGGCTGGGGGCGCACACCCATCCGCCACTGTCTACACCCTCCCCCACCCACTGGACGTGTGTGCACACCGCTCCACCAATTGCACATGGACCCCGCCCCCCAGCATCCATCTAAAAATGGCCTTCAATAGCCTAACCCCCAGCTTTTAAAATCAGTCAGAGTACTCCCTTCCATTTGCCGGTCACAAGGAAAGCATGAAGTTCCATTATTTATTATTATTATTATTATTAAACATTTATAAAGCGCCAGTTGCAAAACCTGGCGCTGTACAGAACATACAATCAGACGCGGTCCCTGCCTGTGGCTTACAATCTAAAATCTGGTCAGGCTGATATTTATAAATGCAACATTTAAGGCATCAGCTTGAAAGATAAACACTGCCCAGAAATGCAGCACCGTTCTATCCAGTGCAGCGTCTTGACAAAATAGAATCAAAACCGAGCGGAACACTTTCATTATACTGCTCTTTCCTCACTCAGAGTCAGGATAAATACATATGGGCTGGAAATCCAAAGGGGCATGCCTCAGCACACTGATTCTGTCTCGAAGGCATCAATATTTCAAACAAAGCTCCTTTGATGTTGCTCCTGGAATTTGAAACAGTGCATAATTTGAATAAAGAAAACATTTTTTCCTACTTAAAAAAAATAATCTAAAATCGTAAGCTATGCTTGAATGAGTCTCTCTCTCTGTCTAGGTTCCAGAAACTACAAGGATTGAGATCCAAGAGAGGTGACTTTTGGCTTTTTATGCACACAAGATAATGGATTTGGCCATGTATCAATGGCCACAAACAGAGAAATGCTTCTAAAGCACTTAAAGGGGATGACCTTCAGTCCAAAAGTTGAGCTCTGACTAGGCAGGCATGTCACTAGCTTCCTGCCCAAAGGTAAGGCTGCCCCTGCTCCCTTTCTGATGTGGTCATGACATCACGACACTGCAAAGAAGGTATGATTAGGTCACAAAGGTAGGGAAAATCCCTTTGCCACAGCAAAGTTAAAAATTTCTAATATGTAGGGAAAAACAACCCCCCCAACCCCACCCACCCTACCCCTCGGTGAAAGCCTGGCAGAACAGTCAAGTCTTACATAAACGTCGAAATGACAAGAGAGTGGGGGCCAACCAAGCCTCCTCCAGGAACGAATTCCACAGCACAGGGGCAGCCACCAAAAAAGATCTAACATTGGTAGCCACCCACCTCGCCCGGGGAACCTCCAAAAGGCTCCCCTGGACGATCTCAAAGGGTGCACAGGCACATGGGGAGTGAGGCGATCCCACAGATAGGCAGGGCCCAGGCCGTGAAGGGCTTTAAAGGTTAGAACCAGCACCTCACCTTGAACTTAGCCCGGTGCTTTATAGGCAGCCAGTGCATGTGCTCCCTGGGGCCCGCCCCAGTAAGGAGACGGGCCGTGGCATTCTGCACCTGCTGCAGCCTCCGGACCAACTTCTCGGGTAGCCCCACGTAGAGCGCATTGCAGTAATCCAGCTTTGAGGTGATGAAGGCATGGATGACAGTGGCGAGGTCAGAGTCTGAGAGATATGGCTGAAGCCGCCAGGCAAGATGTAGCTGCTGAAACGCACTCCCTGCCTCAGGCACAACCTGAGATTCCAGGCTGAGCCGCGAATCGAGGAGCACACCCAGACTCCGCACTTGAGAGACCATGGGAGGGCGAACCCCCCCAACAGGAGGAGATTCAGCCACCCTCAGGTCCCCCAAGCCCAAGCCCTCGCCCACCAACATCACCCCCATCTTATCAGGATTCAATTGTAGATGGCTCAACCTCATCCAAGCCCCCACAGCTGACAGGTACTGGGAAAATAAGGAGACTGCATGGCCTGGATCGATGGAAAAAGAAAGGTAGAGCTGAGTGTCATCAGCATACTGATGACACTGCATGCCCTGAAATCCTCTCACAATCTCCCCTAATGGCTGCATATAGATGTTAAACAAGTGGGGGGACAGAATGGCACCCTGCGGGACTCCATACATGAGGCCCCGGGGGTAAGACGTATACTCCCCCAAGACCACCCAGTGAGTTCTCCTGGCCAAGAATGAACTAAACCAGTCCAAAACCGTTCCGTCAATCCCAGCACGGTCCCGCAAGCGAGTCACCAACACCTCATGGTCGACTGTTGAATGCAGCCAAAAGTTCTAGTCTGACGACCCTGGTCCAATGCCAGATGGAGATCGTCAACCAAGGCCACCAATGCAGTCTCCATATCATACCCAGGTCGAAAACCAGACTGAAAGGGGTCAAGGAAACCGGTGTGGTCCAGATGTTCCTGGAGGTGCCGTGCCACAGCCTGTTTAATAACCTTCCCTAAAAAGGGGAGGTTAGAGACTGGCCAATAACTGACAGGAGCATCAGCGTCAAGAGATGGTTTGTTGAGCAGGGGCCTAACCACAGCGTCTTTCAGGCAATCAGGTACCCTGCCCTCCCGAAGGAAGGCACTAACCATCCAAGCCAGCAATGGCCATAATGTCTCCTGGCTGGCTTTCACCAACCAGGACGGGCATGGATCTTGCTCACAAGTAGTGGCACAAAAAGATCGCAGCAAGGACTCCGCATCGGCAGGCGACACCATCTGAAATCGATCCCACAAAACAGGACAGGACGGGGCATCCATAGCCCCAAGATGATCCTCTGCAGTAACTGTGGTACTGAAATTGTGACGGATGCGAGTGATCTTATCTACAAAGTACTCAATAAACCAGTCACAGCGGTCACTGGATTGCTCCAGGTCCAGGTGGAGACAGGCAGGACTGACCAAGCCTTTCACCACCTGGAAGAGCTCAGCTGGATGTGACTTTGCAGATGCAATGAGGGCAGCAAAGAACTGCTTCTTTGCTGCCTACACTGCCACAGCATAGGCCTTTAAACTGGTCTTATGCTGCGATCGATCATACTCATTGTGAATCCGGTGCCACCGTTGCTCTAACTGCCTACTCTCCCGCTTCAAACACCGCAGGCCCTCAGTAAGACCTCCGGGAGACTCGGGAGGGCAGTGGACGCCTGGGAGACACTCTGTCAATGGTCTCGGCCAACAAGGTGTTCCAGAAGGCTACGAGATCATCGACAGAGCGGGTGTCAAGGCCCATGGGTAACTCCCCCAGAGCATTCCGGAACCGATGTGGTTCATAAGTCTCCGGGGGCGGACCGATCTAATAGGTCCTGCACCCTGCCAGGGGCTAACATACGCCAGGATTCATGCCTTAAGGAGGTAATGGTCAGACCATGACAAAGGCTCCATTCCTCTAACTCCTACTAGCTGACCCCCCACCTCAAGGCCGGTGCAGAAAACCAAATCCAGTGTATGTCCCTCCTCGTGTGGGGTCACAGATGATTTGGGAAAGGCCCATGGTTGTCATGGAGGCCATGAACTCATGCCTCGCTCCTCCAAGATCGGTGTCTGTGTGGATGTTAAATCCCCCAGGTCCACTAATCTAGGGGTCCAGAGGATCACGTCTGACACCAGATCAGCAAGAGCATGTAGGGATGCCGCCGGGCAGTTGGGTGCATGATACACCAGCAGCACCCCTAATCTGCCCCCAGCCAAATCCAACACAAGATGGAGACACTCAACACCTGGTGGAGCCTGCACCGGATACCTCCTAAAAGACAGTGCATCCTTGATAACAATAGCTACACCGCCCCCCGTCTCTCCAGCCGAGGCTGATGCTGCACAGAGAACCAGCTGGAACAAGGTCGGCCACCCCTGGGCCCCAGGTCCTAACATCACTGGCCCCATGTCTCTTGATTCTGCTGCAGTGACAAGTAAGGAGAATCCTGAATGAAAATGATATGAAGAGTCTGGTGTTGTAATGCTCAGAGCATTATTCTGTAGGGAAAATATAATCATTTCCAACAGGGGAAGTTGATTATCTGACTGCGCTGAGAATAGTAGTTACGACCCTTTTTACATGGGTTGTGGCTGCAGGGGTGTCCGTGTCGCTGCAGAGGCAGTGTGTGGGGCAGGTGTACATGGGTGCACACCCCATGGATGCCCCCGCATGGAGCAGCCTCTCTTTCCCCTGGTTCCTCTGTGCGGGGGCGATGGGTGGAGGTGCATGGGTCACACACGCCCACTCACCTGCTATGGCGGTCACATGATCAGCCCCCAGTCACGCCCACACAGTGGACCTGCGCAGGCATGAGTGGGGGTGTCTCATGTACAAAGGGCCGCGGTAAGTTAGCCAGGGCTGCAGGCCAGTGGACTGAACACACTGTATTTGCTTCAAAAGACTAGAAAGTTGAGTAAATTCAAAGGAGTTCTTTGTAATTTTTTATAAATGATGGGGGAGAGGACACATGTTCTTTTTAGATATCTCTTCCTTTAATTAAAAAACAGATGTAAAATCCTATCATCATCTGGGTTTTAATTTAATTGATGGGTGCTGTAGCTGTATGTCACCAGGGAATTGCTACCACAAAGTCAGTTATTAAATGTAACTAGCAATGACTACAGATAGAACACAGAACTGGGATATAAAGTTTATTCAAATATCTTTTGAGTACTCAAAAGGATTAAATTTATTTTCCGAAGAAATAAATCAACAAAGCTTGACCCTGTCCTTTGAAGTCTGACCCTGAAGCATGTCTTCTGGTCTCCCTTTCATTATTGAAAAAGAATCAGATAATCAACTTGGTTCTTTGCCAATAATTATATTAACAACGATTATATTATTAACATATAACTATTGCTATTATATTAATAACAACATATGTGAAACTAGTCACCAAACGGGAGCCTGTGTAAGCCTAGAACTGGTGTCTTTAGACATAACGTCAACGGGTGGCTGAATGTGTCTTCTGACTTTGCTATGAACACCGGCCCTGTGTTCACCATGGGGCGCTGCTTAGTCACGCAGCCCGTTTTGCAGCAAATCAGTGTTTTGCTCACCATACGATCTCAGCATGTAAGTGCTGCCTCTTCGTTCCCCGTGTTCTACCCGCTAACACGCTACGGTATAGCATGAGACACAACGCTGGGCACGGGTTCAGCTGAAACACGCAGATTGTCCTTGTGATGCAATGGTGTTCACATCGCGTGTTCAACGGGGGGCCAATTGGGGTTGGGATTGTTCTGATGCCAAACCCGTGCTTAGGGGGTTTGACACCCAATCTTTGTTATGTCTAAGGAGACCCGCAGAGTGATGCCTTCCCAATCCCATGCCAATTCTGTTCAATTGCATGAAAGAAGTGGAAACAGCAGCAGCACTGAGCAGGAAGCTCCTTCCCACTCGCATTCCTAAATGGAAGAGGAGTGGCGTGTTCTCCTGCGTCCGTGTACTGGGGTGGTAGGCTCCACCCCCATAGCTGCAAAGAGTCAGGGGAGGTGATGGAGAGTCAGGGTGTTTTTAGAGAAGTGCCTCCATTACCCACTCATCCCCCACCCATCATGCATGGTGCAGAGCTGCATGGGGTGCCAATGTGTCCCTGAAGAAACATGCATGATGGGTGGGTGGGGAGGTGCTTGTTGAAATCCATAATGCCACGTATTCCCTTGACCAAATGAATGCTGTCCCATCACTCCTCTAGGAGACCCTGACCTCTTCTCAAGGGACACCCAGACAAGAGAGAAAATGAGCGGTCTCAGAGAAGATGCTACAGACACGGCCACTCAGCAGCCAGGGAGCAGCTGGATGCACGCTCCCGTGAGCCTCAGAGGACCCACTCATGGAGCACGGCCAGGAAATGTGGGGCAAGCCAAATAGTTCCATGGCAACTGGCGGCCGCAGAGCCCCTGCCCGAATGAACCGCGGCAGCCAGCCGTGCCAGCAGCCAGCTCCGCCACTCATAGGCATTGTGGCAAGTCACAGGAACTGCCCAGGACATGTCACTTGCAAAGGCCAGCCTGGCACACTTCCCCTGCCGCTTGGACCACAGCAGGGGCAGTGCGTGCCGGGGGCCTCTGTGGCTGTGCTAGCCATGCCCGTTTGATGCGCCCCACCTGTGCGGGTGCTCTGCAGCAGTGCTACGAACCCCCCTCCCATCCCCATTGCCGCCTTCAGCTGATCTATTTATTTTTAAACTGACAGATTTTAAATAAATAAATAATAAATCGTTGCCTTCCCCACACTTCCTTTCACGTCTTGCCTCTGGAGTGGAAGGGCCCACTACAGTTTCTTAAGCCTAGTTTTACCACGCCCACAACCTCCTCAAGGATGTAGCCTCTCTCAGTTGAGAAGAGTGAGAATAAAGATCTGATTTGCTTCCTGTGCCACATACCAAAATAGTCCCAGTTTCGCAACTGTGGCCCTTTTCACACACAGACACTCTAACGCTGATAAAATGGGGATTACATTTTATTATACATGTTGCAGGGGTGCCCTGCAACATGTATAATGAAATGTAACACCCATTTTATCAGTGTTAGCGTGTCTGTGTGAAAAGGGCCTGTGAGATGAGGATGCTTGCAATGGAGCTTTTTGAAAACAGATACAAGATAGTTTTAGAGACGGAACTGATAGAGAAACATTTAAGTGATACATTTGCCTATTCCAAAAATGAGTAGAACAGAGATACTGCATTTTCTGTTTACGTAAATCTTGTGTGTCTAATGGGTTCCCTTTTTATTTAAAGTACAGTTAGTTACAGGAACATTCTTTTTTCATAATACGTAATATATTTCTGAGAATCAGAGGTTTGTGATATTGCATAAATCATGACTGCATGATTAAAGTTTGAGAGGTGAGAAATGTCTAAGCAGAAGCTTGTTGTTAGGTGAAGAATGTCATGTTTACATGTCTCCACGTCAACTAGCATTCAGACAAATAAATGCTTTCTTTTGATGTGTTTGGGAGGGAAGAAAACCTATCTACTTCTGTAAAATGCTTGGGAGTCATTCTAACAGTTCTCTGTACTAGAGCAGGGCTGGATTTAGACAGGCTCGTGGTGGAAGACTAGGGGCTGTTTGGGCTTTATGATGTAGAGTAAGAGTGAGCTTCACACTGAAGCTTTTCTCATGCAGTAGGTTCTCTACTGTGTAGTACTAAGGACTGAGCTCACCCTGTTGTCTTTCCCAGTCAGAGAGAATCCATACAGAGGCCTCTCTCCTGTGTAGATTCTCTGACGACAGACAGCTTAGGCTTGGGGTACCACCCCACCAACCTCAAAGCACATCAGCCACCATTTTGCACACCCTAACTCATGAAGCTGCTTTCCTAAGGAGGAACAATGATTAATGAAAGGCAGTACGATTTTGGCTACAAAAGGAACCGTATCTCCCCTCAAGGTGCATCAAGTGTTATCAAATTTGGGGCTTGTTCTTCCCTTTAGTCCTTTGGCCCCTGTACCAAATTTGGTTGAAATTAGCCAGTGGAATTCAGAGTTATTAGAGAGGCATGCTGTTCTACAGTGACAACATTGAGGGGGGATACAAAAGAAAACATACTTCCCATTTTGGTGCCCCTATTACTACAAAACAGAGTCCAGTTTGTCTTTTGGTTCCCTGTTGCTCTGCCAAATTTGACTGAAATCAGCCGGAAGTATCCCAAATGGGGACACACCCATACACTGTGATTGCAGTCTGCTTCCCAAGAAGGGTGTGACCAACATGGAGGAGAAGCAAGCCTCTGAGCTTCTCCTTCATTCCCTTCTCAATGGCTACAGCCACATAAGATGGTAACCCAGTTTGGGCAATCTTACCCCAGGTTGGGCACCATTGCCATGCAATGTCCAGCAGCTGCCAGATGTTCACCCCACCTTGGGGTAAGCAGCTGGCTGCTATGGACTGTCCTCCAAAAAAGGCTGGGGATGCAGCACATAATAGCATTACCCAAAGTGGGGTAAGGTTGCCCAAATCGGGTTACTAAGCCACCGCTCCTGGGCTTGGTCCTCGTGCTGCTCCATGCCATGGTGGGGCCCGCTGGCACCGGTGAGTGGCTGCCATGGTTGCCATTCCTGCACCTCCACGTCATGGCAAGGGGTGAGAGGGTTGGCGGGTCGGAGACATTCATGAGGAGGAGAAGTTGCAGGTGCACATGTTTCACTTAGTTACAGGGGAGAGATTCTGAGTGAGGGGGGAAGAGGATGCAGTTTCACTCATGATGAGCCAGGGAAAGGCTGATGGAAGAGGTAGGTTTTCAAAAGGGAATTGAAATTTGGGAGGGAGGGAGCAGAATGAATGTATCCAGAGAGGGAGTTCCAGGCCTGGGGGACAGCAAGAGAGAAGGGACAAAGATGTTTAGAGGACAAAGGGAATCACAAGCAGGCAAGGGTGGGGGCAGAGAAGGAGCAAAGCTCCCAGGCAGGAGTGTGGCAGGATACAAGAGCAGCGAGATATTGGGGGACAAGGGCACAAAGAGCCTTGAAGGTGAAGACCAGGAGCTTGTGCTGAATGCGTTCACATAGAGGGAGCCAGTGGCGAGTGGAGAGGAGGGGCTGAACATGGTCAAAGTGTCAGGGAAGGTGGATGTCTTCGCCAACAGAGCACTGAACAAAGATGAGGGGGGAGCGAGATCAGAGCAGGGGAGCCAAGTAAGGAGGAAGTTACAGTAGTCAAGGGGAGAGATGACTAGAGCATGGACTAGGGTTTTTGCAGTAGAAACAGTACGGCAGGGCTGGATTTTAGTATTATTATACAGAACAAAGCAACAGGATTTGACAACAGCCTGGATATGAGAATCTGGATCTTACTCTTTGTGAAGCGCCAGGTACATTGCTGGTGCTATATAAATGCTTATAATAATATAATAATTATATATCTTTATTGTACTGGCTGAAGGCCATGACAAACCACTTCACACAATATACAAAATATACACCATATACTAATAAAACTGAACTAAATGCACTCTTTTAGTAAAACTTCAAGTCAATTAAGTGGACTATTATTCACCCTTATACATTACATGGGCCACATATAGAAGAAGGGGAAGATACAAATGATCATCTTTGACACCCACCTCTCTTTTAAACCTTACATTGACTCTGTTGCCAAATCCTGCCGATTCGCCCTCCATAACATTGCTCGGATCTGCCCCTTTTCCTCTCCCTCTAACCTGTCCATCTGCATCGATGATGGATGGTGACTACCTGTTCTCCAAGCCCGTAGCTTGGGCCTCATCTTTGACANGCCCCTTTCTCTCTACCTCCTCGGCCAAAACCCTTGTTCATGCCATGGGTATCTCTCACCTCAACTATTGCAACCTCCTCCTTGCTGGCCTCCCTCGCTCTCACCTGTCCCCCCTTATCGCAATCAAAACTCCGCTGCCGAGGTCATTCACTCTGCCCGTCGCTTCGACCATGTGCACACTGTCCCCTCTCCCTGTCTCCCCCTCCTTGTCTTTTAGACTGTAAGCCACAGGCAGGGACCGCGTCTGTTTCTATGTTCTGTACAGCACCAGGCACATGGCTGGCGCTATATAAATGTTTCTAATAATCTGTAATCTGCCCCGTCCCATTCGGGGATCAGATATTGATACCAGGGAGATGTCTTAATTAAGGGTACGATGGCCCTGGAATTTTGCCCATCCAGATCGATTCTCCTGTTCTTTACCATTATTTTTGCTTCCCTAAATGGAAATTCTTCTAAAAAATAGTAGGACAATCCTATCTCATCAAAGCTACTTTTAATCTTTCTCCACTATGGCGACCCGGGGGAGCTACTGTTTAATTGTTCTTGTAAACAAATGTTAACAAAATCATCATCTGGGGCAGTACTAATTTTTAGCAAGTTTACCAAAGCTGTCTCCATGAGATAAGATTTCAAAGAGTACACCCCTAACTCTAGTCTGAGGAGGAGAGCTGGGGTTGATTTTGGCACCGCATTAGCCTCCTTAGAAAATGATGGAAGATTGGTTCCAAGGTTCTTAAGGTTGCAGGGGAATGGCCCCACAGCAAAACCCCATATCGCATCCTGGCAATTACTGTTGCCTCAAAGACCTTTAGTGCGGGCACAAACCTTTCGCCCCCTTTTGTTGAGAAAAACTTACAAATTGCTCCCACTGATCCTACTACACTTTTCTTCATGGATTGAATGTGAGGAACCCAGGATCCGTTATATGAAAATACCACCCCCAGATATCCGAAGCCTTTAACCTGCTCTATTGGAGTTGAGTCCAGTGGCCAAAGTTCTTGCTTGTACTTTTGTTTAAACACCAGGACTTTTGTTTTCTTATAATTTATTTTCAAGTTCTGCAATCTACATTCCGTTGAGAAATCCTCAAGCAGACGTCTCAAACCCAGCCCTGAGGTGGACAGCAGCACCGTATCATCTGCGTACATTATTAGCGAAATTCTCCTGCATCCAAGTTTAGGAGCCATATAGTCCCCAACATCCCGTAGCTTCAGAATTAAATTGTTAACATATAAATTAAAGAGTAGAGGGGCCAAAAGGCACCCCTGCCTAACGCCTCTCGTCACGCGGATCCTATTAGAGAGATGGCCCTGTTTATTAAGACGCACCCTCATGCCTGTATCTGAGTACATAGATCTAATTAACATCAGTAATCTACGATCTATATTTAAGCTTATTAATTTTTCCCACAATTTCTCTCGATCAATCAGATCAAATGCCGATGAGAAATCCACAAACACTGAATATAAACTTAGGCCCTTTGCTTTATACTTTCCTACAAGGTGGGCCAGGAGGAAACAGTGACCCACTGTACTCTTATTAGGGAGGAAACCTATTTGTTCGGGTGCAATAATTTGGTTCTGAAAAACTCAATGCTGTAATTAGTTTAATAGTATCCTGGAAGAGAGTTTTGAAATAATGGGGAGCAGACTGATAGGCCGATAGGTTTTTGTATCAGACCTGTCCCCCTTCCTATATAGGCACTATCACTGCAGCTGTCCAAGAAGGCGGGACCGAGCCGGCACTGTGAATTAGAGTCCATCAATTAGCCAAGGCTTTAGACCACCATTCTGGCATATCCTTAAATAACTCTGGGGGAGCGAAATCTTCCCCAGGGGCCTTGCCCTTTTTCAGCATCTGAATAGCCTCAATCGCCGGGGCCCATTCTAAGGGGAGAGGGGTTCACTGTCACTGACATTTTCAAGAGGGAAGGGAGAATTAAAAATCTCCCCAAAATGTTGTTCCCATTTTTCACTAATTTTTAGATCAGCCAACTGTTGTGAACCACCAAAGGGGCCATTTACCATTTTCCAAAACAATTTCCCATCATGTGTTTTCAAAGCTAAAAGCAATAGATTCCATTTTTCAGTATGAAAATCCCTCCTTTTCTCCTTTAGTAGAAACTTGTAGGAACGATATTTAGCCCTATATTGGTCTAGAGCAATTCTACTATAATTTATCTTAAGGGCTCGTGAACGCCTCCGAAGAGCGGCATGAAATGTAATAACAGTAAAGGAGAGGGAGATGTTGAAGCTGAATCCCAGGTTATGAGCCTGAGGGACAGGCTGGATACTCTTCATCCCATGATAACCCAGGAAAACTCTTTTTTAAAATGTACTGATGAATATCTAGATAAAAGGAAGCTTCCAAAGCTAGACAGGGTTACTGCAGACATACTGGAGAGAAAACTGACAAGGGAAGAACTTGAACAGACAATTAAAAGGATGCAAAGGGGAAAATCTCCAGGGCCAGATGGGTTCACTGTGGGCTTCTATAAATGCCTCTTAGACAATATTATTGAACCAGAAAAAGAAATGTTTTTAGAAACCTTCCAGAATCTAAAGCATGCCACTAATTGACGTAAGCCTGCATTATCGTAATTCCTAAACCTGGAAACGATCCCACATTATGCTCATCATACAGGCCTATCTCCCTAATTAACACTCCTCACTCAAGGCTTCGCTATTAATTAATGGGAAAAATTCTTCCAAAATTACTCTCTCTTGGGGAAGAAGACAAGGTTGCCCTTTGTCACCCTTGCTTTTTGACCTGGTGATAGAAGACTTAGCTGAAGCCATCTGTACAAATAACACAATTAAGGATATTAAAATTGGAAAAACAGAACACAAGGTAGCACTCTATGCAGATGACTTATTAGTATTCCTTACCCGCTCAAACCAACCAAATCTAGTCCTGATAGACACCATTATGCAGTTTGGAAATACTCAAGATATAAACTTAACCTAAGTAATATTTTGGGCATTTGGCCATCCGAGTTGAAAATACAGTCTGTACAGAAACTTCCAACTTGGAAACGGCAACACAGGTTGGTAGTATATTTGTATGACCTTTCCGTAGCGTGCAGGATTTTTGATTTTAGAATTTTGTTTTATAAGTGGGGGGTATTTTTGACTAGGGTTTTTAGGTCTACAAGATCCTTTCGCTTGAGCAATATTTTATCAGACAGTAGTAAGATTAAGGGGTCGTATTCTCCAACAGGAATGAAGGTTACGGAGAGGAAGGTTAACTCCCATCAAGATTTTTTGGAGCCCCGGGAGATGGAGTTAGAAGTCACTCTTATGAGGGAGGGGAATAATGAATCCCCCTCCCAATGGGATGTGGTTCCCCATTGTGGGTCTAACTTAACTGAGGAGTTGCAGTCAGTGCCGCTGAGTGGGCAACCTGTCCCTATTCATAATTTTGAGGCGGGGAGAAGGCTCTCTTGTAATCATTTTTTGCCTTACCACAGGAGGAACAGAAGAACATCCTTTAACAGACTGAGTATCTTATATGGGAAATGAGTGGATGAGTTTCCATCCCTCTCAGCGGCCCAGAATACGGAGTCTTGGACTGCAGTGCGATATTTGGAGCCCCAGAAAAGGGGTGAGGTGGTGCCCACTGAGGAACAACTTTTGAATAAAGCACCACAAAAGTTGGGAATACATAGGGAAACTTTGGGTATTTTCAGACGATATGTGGGCCGTTGGCCCCGTACCGGCACCAACGGCTTCGTTCCCTGGCGGGGTCACCCCGTAACGGCACAACAGACGTGCCGGGGGGATCCCGGTGGGGAAAGTGGGAGGGGCCGGGGCCGCGCGGCGCAACGTGCGGCCGCGCGGCC
>QEPC01014298.1:723338-766269 GCA_003113815.1 Sphenodon punctatus
TGAAGACCATTATTCAGATAAATAGCAGCACATGCAGTGCCAGTCAGAGGCAGGCACCTGGCGTGGCAGAGGGAGGAAGGATGTGGAGCAACCCAACAGACTGACAGACGCATTCACCAGCCAATTACTGCATGCTTCCAGCGTTACAGGATCAATCAGTGGTGGCTTCAAGGCAGACACAGTTGGCGGCCCTCAGGCGGGCATAGAAGGGACATAACTGGGACTTTGGGGATAGCATCCCAGCAATCAGGAGACATAGTTTACACATCCAGGCTGGCCAATTATCATCACAATCACATCCTGCAGCACGGAGACAAAGAACATAAGAGAATCTCTATTGGCTCTTTCCTAAACAGATGCTTCCGACTTCCCAGTAACAAGTGGGGGAGAGATGTTGGGATGGTCACAGCACAGAATGATGATATTTGGTTGACATTTCTGCTGGCCAATTGGCATCACAAACTGATCTTATACCACAGTGACACATAAGAGAGTCTCTGGCATAGGCTCATTCTCTACATATGCTGTGCAGGCATATAAAATTGGGACCCTTTATCACATCTTTCTTATATTTGGCAGAGATTATCCTGAAAGTGTGATATACAGCCCTGCCAAATGTCATGCACACTGGTCAGAATACAAAGATGTTACAGTCAGACATACATTTATAAGTTAATTGCTTATACCACCAGGACCCTTTATCCAATCCTTCTGAAAGTTGGCAGAGATAGTAATATGGGAAGGGGTATAAATGTGCCAAATTCATCTACATTAAATGTGAGGCAAAGAAGTTACATCTAAGAATGTATATGAAGATTTTTGCAAAATAATATAATTCGACTGCTTATTAAATTGAATTCCTTTATCCAATCTTTTGGAGTTTAGTACACTTAATGCCTTCCATGGAAGGTACAATTCCTCCAAGCTTCAGCTGAATATAATGAAAAACAAAATAGTTACAGCCACCAATGTGTTTTCCATTGAAACCAATGAAAAATGAAAACGAAAGCAAAAACGAAAACAAACATTTGCTATTTATGGGCAACGAAAATGATAGATTTAAATAACGAAAATGAAAAATGAAATTGAAAAATGACATGAGCCCCTGGTGCCCCCCTCTAGTAGGTGGCTCCAAGTGAACAGCCATCATTCCCCTGTGCCGAGGAGAGAAAGAACTATACCTAGAGGTATTCGGTTGCCTCAGACAAAGCAATGGCTGGATGGGACTTGCACTGATTGGCAGGAAGCAGAAGGCCTGTGGACCTCTCCATGGAGCTCTGCGGGTGACCCTAAGGGGTGCATGGCTCGTGGAACATTCCAGGGGTCTAGGGGTCTGTAGCAGGGCAGAGCGCTGGGCCTTTAAGGGGGTGCATCCCAGGGTTGAGTAGGGCCAGCCCATAGCTCAGCAGACTAAGCCAGAGGGGCAGTGAGAGAGAGGAAGGAACCCATGGAGGAGCTAGGGGCTGAAGGGAGCAGACCCAGCTGGAGGGTGGTGCCCAAGCAGGGGTGGGGGTTATCTGGCTGCAGGACTCAGAGTAAGCAATGCCTGGCCAGAGAGCCCTTAGGAGAGCCAGAGGGGTATGGGGGCTGGCTACAGACAATGTTAAAGACCAGAGGGTTATACCTGGCTGAAAGACTAAGCAAGACCAGCCAGAGGCTATGAAGCCTACCTGGGTGACATTGTAAACGTGGAGAAATGAGACTAAAGTTTGAGGCTGTTTTTACACAAGCACAGTAATACCGGTATTAGCTGTAATGCCTGGATTACATTCTGGTGGTGTTATTCCAAAATCACACCGCTTTTAAACGAGGGGCGCTGAAGCGCCTTCTAAACGCGGCGTTAAAGCAAAGCCGCCGAAAGTGACGTTCTCTCCGTTGCCGGCGGCGGTTGGCGACACGGGGCTTTGGAGCAGCGCGTTCTGAAAGCCTGAAAATGGAAGTCTTAAGAACGCACCGCTCCAAAGCCCCGTGTTGCCAGCTGCCGCCGGCAACGGGGAGAACGTCAGTTCCGGCGGCTTTGCTTTAACGCCGCGTTCAGGAGGCGCTTCAGTGCCCCTCGTTTAAAAGCGCCCTAAGTGTTTAGATGATCAGACTTGATCCGGCATAAAACTCTGGTATGGCAGTGTGAACAATTGTGCCGGTGCAGTGAGCAGAAGGAGGACTGCATCAATCCCATGGTGCAGCGCAGTTGAACAATAGCGCCTATGTCACTTGTTGGCATGGGTCCCCGGAGTGAGGTGGGTATGATGGATTCCCTCCGCTGCAGGGTCAGAGTGGATTAGGAGGCAGCATGGGTAGCATTTTGTCATAGCCTTTTCTGTTATATATCCCCACCCCCATGACATTTCACCACCCGAGACTGCAGAATACCATCGAGACATTGGGTAGAGGGGCTGTAAATTCCAGCTGCAGTTCTTTATGGCAGAGAGGCTCTAGTCTGGAATAAGCATTTGAACAATCACTATTCCAGGTTTATTTATTCCAGACTAAATAAATCCTTGAAAATCAGGTTGAACTAATCTGGACTAAAACTAGTTAACCAGGAAGCAGAAGCAAATGAATCCAGCATGGCAGTTCCGATGATCACATACAATCCAGATTAAGGTTGCTTTTAGACGAGTGGCTGAATGTAGTGCATTGAGGAAAGTGCTTCCGGAAAGATGTGTAGGGTGCGTTTAGAGGCACCGGAAGTAGCCGGCTGCCATAGGAATCGCAGCTCACACAGTCTTTTTGAAGCTGCATTTGGAAAGCCTCGATATTGGGGTTTTCCAAATGCGGCTTCAAAAAGACCGTGTGAGCTATGATTCCTCTGGCTACCCCTTGAGCCCAGCACACTGAACACTGAGAACCCCCTCCTGTCAGTACGGACCCGTCGATAATGTGGGACCTCCAGGAAGGCACCCCGGATGACTGCAGGGACTTCCTAGGAACCCAGGGGGTGAGGAAATACCTCAGGGAGGCAGGGCCCAAGCCGTGTAGGGCTTTAAAAGGTCAAAAACAGCACCTTGAATCAGGCCCGGACAACAAGAGGCAGCCAGTGTAATGCTTGGAGCACTGGGTGAATGTGCTCCCTGTGGCCCGTCTCCGTGAGGAGACAGGCCGCTGCATTTTGCACCAGCTGCAGCAAAACGGAGACATCTCTGGGGTGAGGCGGTAGGGAAAGTTGATGGAAGAGGTAGGTCTACATGAGGGATTTGAAGGTGGGAGGGAGCAGAGCACACCTGTCCAGGAAGGGAGTTCTAGCTGTAGAAGGCAGCATAGGAGAAAGGGTAAAGATGGTTTAGGAAGTAGGAAATTCTGGGGCGGGTGAAAATGGTGCCAGAGGAAGTGCAAAGTTTCCAGGTGGGAACGTAGTTGGAAATGAGGGCAGAGAAATTGGCAGGAACGAGGCCATGAAGAGCCTTGAAGGGGAGGAGTTTATCCTCGCTGCCAACATAACACTGGTTTATGTTGGTTGAGTAAGGTAGATAAATCACTGTCCTCCCAAGTCAGAATGATTCGAAAACACTGAATGCCTTCAGATTGCCAATGCCAATGAAAACATGCAGAATGAAGTCTGGTAAGTGTTTGTTCAGGTGAAAATCTCCAGTTCACGTCAATTCATTTTACACTGTGACATTTTAGAAACATTATTCACTAGTTTTAATAAGCACTTGATAGAATTATCCCTGTCTGTTGCATAAAGCATAATGTTGCCAGAATGAAGGGCAATTTTAAACTCCAACTCACCCACTTCAGTTAATCTGGCCTCCATTTCTAATCACATTTTCAAGATGTTCGAAGCTTAAGGAAAACAATAAAAACAGCCATCTCATTCCTCTTCTGAGTTCAGAGATTTTAAACAGCAAACAACTAATAAAAACTCTACTAATGAGGTGCATATGAAGGGAAAGAGCTGCAAGACATTTTGTAGCAAAGACAGCAAAGTAAAAACATCTGTCCTTTCAGAGACGCAGTGTGAGAGCGCATTTGCTCCGGTTGGGCTGTATTATACCCAGAGTGTTAAATTGCAACATTTCTGCACACTGACAGATCGGGAGCTTGCGTTTCAACTGCCTGCCTGATGTGTCTGACTCTGAATTTAGCATAACTTTCACTTTCCTAGGACAGACATCTGCCAGGGATGTTCTAGTTGCAGTCATCCTGCTTCCAAACTGGGGGTTAGTCTAGATGACCCTCAAGTTCCCTTCCAACACTTAAGATTTTATGATTGTAGGTCAAGATCTTCAAAAGTGATGAATGAATTTGGGTACCCTTCTGTTTTGCGGTGCACCTTAAATGGGCTTGATTCTGAGAGTAGTAGTATAACTAAAGGAGAGCCTTGAGGAGTCTATGCCCCCCATTCAAAGCAAGTGTACCCCTCGTTCTCCTTATCCCTCCCCACCACTACTGGTGATGCCCCTTCCAAGAAAACAATGCCACTCCAAAGCTGCAAGACCTTAGTTATGCCACTGCTTCAGAGGGTGGAACTCAGAACTTTCTGGAAACAACTGACCTCCACATTAAATGGGGAGAGTGGTTTGCGGGAGTGGTAGGGGTGAAGGGCACACCCCTCACCCTTTATATGTGGGGTGGGGGATGCAGGAGGCCATTTTGGATGGCAGGAAGTTTTTGCAGGCTCGGGGGGTCACGTGACTCCCTGAGCCAATCAGGAGGCTCCTTGTCTCTGGTCAGGCTGAGGCAGTCCGTTGGCGGCTGGAAGATGCGCGGCAGCGAGCTGAGGTGCTCCTTCGCTTTTGTGCTTTCAGTGGTGGCGGCGGTGTTAGCAGAGGCAGTGTGGGAGCTTCTTGTGGAGCAGCATCTGGGTTGGGGGAGCAGTTCCTTCTTAATTTCCCCTCAGTATGGCTGGCTAAGGAGGAAAAGAGACTAGGAAGGCTCCAAAGGGAGAGCCTCGGGGCCCGGCCAGAGGTGGAGCCCATGTGATGGGGCCTCACGGCAGGGGGAGGGGTTCCATGGAAGGGGAGCCCAGGGGGGAACTCATGGCCCTTATGTGCTCAGTGGCTGCTGGGTTAGGGGGTCATGTCAAAGCAGCTCGGGGCATTGAGGCACGGGCCCCCGGGCCCCTCGGGTTTGACGGTAGCTGTCACTCAGTCACCTCCTCTTCCCCAGGCTGAGCCCGGTGCCTCCTCTGACACTAGCATTGTTGAGCAGGGGGGGGGGGCTGCTTCATTCCTGGGCCCTGCCCTTGGAAGTGGGGGAGGGGCCCCCTTTCCCCCTGACCTGATTTAACTGAGGCGGGCCTTCTTGTACCTGGTAGGGGTGGTCACCTGCTTGTCTTGGTGGGTGGTATTTCATCAGGCCCCAGACTTTTTTTATTTATACAAAAAATTTATCCCGCCCCTCCTGCACACAGGCCAACCCAAGGCGGCAAACAGCAAATATAAAAACAAAACAATAAAACATGAAAACAATTAAAACAGTTAAAATTCACAAAAATGCAGGGAAGAAAACTCCCACCCCCCACCCACCCTACCCCTAAGCCTCACCAAAAGCCTGACGGAACAGCCAGGTCTTACATAAACGTCAAAATAACAGGAGAGTGGGGACCAACCGAACCTCCTCCGGAAGGAAATTACACAGCACAGGGGCAGCCACTGAAAAAGATCTAACTTCGGTGGCCACCCACCTCACCCAGGGAACCTCCAAAAAGGCTCCCACGGACGATCTCAGGGGTCACACGGGCACATGGGGAGTGAGACGGTCCCGCAGGTATGTAGGGCCCAGGCCATGAGGGGCTTTAAAGGTTAAAACCAGCACCTTGAACCTGGCCCGGTGCTTTATAGGCAGCAAGTGCAGAGCCCGGAGCACTGGTGTCATGTGCTCCCTGCAACCCGCCCCAGTAAGGAGAAGGGCAGCAGCATTATGCACCAGCTGCAGCCTCCAGACCAACTTCTCGGACAGCCCCATGTAGAGCGCGTTGCAGTAATCCAGCCTTGAGTTGATGAAGGCATGGATGACGGTGGTGAGGTCGGAGTCTGAGAGATATGGCCGAAGCGGCCAGACTAGATGTAACTGCCGAAACGCACTCCCCGCCACGGCCACAACCTGAGATTCCAAGCTGAGCCATGAATCGAGGAGCACACCCAGACTCTGCATCTGAGAGACCATGGGAGGGCGAACTCCCCCAACAAGAGGCGATTCAACCACCCCCAGGCCCCCCAAGCCCTCGCCCACTATCATCACCTCCATCTTGTCAGGATTCAATTGCAGATGGCTCAACCTCATCCAAGCCCCCACAGCTGACAGGCACTGGGAAAATAAGGAGACTGCATGACCTGGGTCGGTAGAAAAAGAGAGGTAGAGCTGAGTGTCATCAGCATACTGATGACACTTCGTGCCCTGAAACCTTCTCATGATCTCCCCTAACGGCTGCATATAGATGTAAAACAAGAGGGGGGACAGAATGGCACCCTGAGGAACTCCACACGTGAGGTCCCTGGGAGAAGACGTACACTCCCCCAAGACCACTCGGTGAGTTCTTCCGGCCAGGAATGAATGAAACCAGTCCGAGACTGTCCCGCACGGTCCCACAGGCTAGTCACCTCATGATTGACTGTGTCTAATGTAGCCGAAAGTTCTAGCAGGACCAATAAGGTCTGACGACCCTGGTCCAATGCCAGATGGAGATCGTCAACCAAGGCCACCAATGCAGTCTCAGTACCATACCAAGGCCAAAACCAAGACTGAGAGGGATCAAGGAAACCGGTGCGGTCCAGATGTTCCTGGAGCTGCCGTGCCACAGCCCGCTCAATAACCTTCCCTAAAAAGGGGAGGTTAGAGACAGGCCAATAACTGGCAGGAGCATCAGCCTCAAGAGATGGTTTCTTGAGCAGAGGCCTAAGCACAGCCTCTTTCAGGCAGTCAGGCACTCTGCCCTCCCAAAGGGAGGCACTAACCACCCCAGCCAGCAACGGCCGTAATGTCTCCTGACTTGATGCGGGTGGAATTGTGCTGGCTGGAGTGAGCAGGGGTGGGGGATGGGGAGCAGTTGCAGCAAATGTGGCCTGACCCTATTTGGTCGCAAGGTGGAGAAGGACCTAGCAGAAGTCATGCTAGTTCTGCTGCTCCGCTTGTTTGTTCACGGTGTCTGGTGCAGACTGGGCTACCCCCTCTGGTAGTGGAGGTCCACAAGATGGGGGCCCAGTTGTGGGTGCCCTGTCCAGTTTTTCCCAGCTGGGGGGAACCACCCATGGCCATGGGGAGGGAATGGGTGTCCCTTGGGCCACTCAGCAATGGTGGAGTGGCCGATGGGCTCCTTTTCCCCAGTCGTGGGTCAATTTTCAAGCTGGCACTGGGTTTTCTGCATTTTTTCGGCAGGGAATGTCTGCTGTGCTCCCTCCAGCTGCTCTCAGTGCTGGGAGTTCTGATTTGCTTGTTGGTAGCCAACAAGCCTTTTTGAGTAGTGGAGGGAGATTGTCAATGTCATCATTCCCTAATTCTTCTTTTCTTCCAGTTCATCAGCAGGCATCAGGGGCAACTGCCACCTACAAGGGGTGCAGTGGGACAACTCCCTGTGTCCGTGGTGAGTTTGGGGCTTCCGTCACAGGCGGGCACGGCTTCTCCAGCCATCAGCCTTGGTCAGACAGGTGACAGCCAATTGGCAGCGTCGGTCCCTGTGCCTGCAGGGACTATGGGTGGGCCACTTAATGCGCTACTTGCAGGTAAGGGGGGGAGCATTGGGGCATACTGGGAGGCGTCGTTGGGAAGGGTTGGGAATCCGCTTCAGGCATGGGGTAGGGTAGTCAGTCGAGGGGAACAGCATGTGGGGGGTCATGGAGTTAGTATGGCTGTGGATTCTTTTCCTAGTCAACTAGGTGGGCAGGTGGTGGTGCGGCAGTAGGCGGGAGCAGAGGAGATCCTTAGGCAAGCTAGGGTGCCATATTCAAGCGTCTTGAGACCCCTGAGTTCTCATTTTCTATCAGCAACAAAATAAAAGATATTAAATGGAGAATACATAGATATTTCCTCCTTGCTTAATAGAGAGACGGTTAGGGAGACATTGGAGAAAGAGGATAAGGAAGACAAGAACAAGGGGAGGAATAAGCCCAAAGTAGTGGGGAGCTGGGATAACTGGCTGGCAGCATACACCATCTTTATGGGAATCATAGTGGATGGTTTCCCCCAGTGTTCCCCTTCCCTGGTGAAATAGCTGGATATTATTCACAGAGCCAGGAATGTGTATGGTGGGGGAGCGTGGTTATTGTACAATGAGGAGTTTAGGGCCAGGGCTGCTTAGGATCCCTTTCTCTATTGGGAAATTGCAGACCAGGAATTATGGCTTGAATGCATGTCTCCCTATCCGGTCTGCGAACAGAGAGTCGGCAGTTTCTTTCTTTTGCTGCCACTTAGCGGCAGGAGACAGGAAAGGGGGTGTGTTGGGGATACAATGATGGCAGGTGTTTTCGTGCCAATTGCCAGTTTAAGCATGAGTGTAAGCACTGTGGGGAGCAGCCTGGGGGATTGAGCTGTTAAAACCAGAAGGGTAAGAGAGGCGAGGTTCCCAGGGTAAGCATTGACAAGGGGGAGCAGTCTCAACACATTGGCATAAAGCCCCCTCGCCAATTAAGTTGGTTGTCCTTAAAGAATTGTTGGTTGATTATTCGGTAGTTTCAGACAGGACTTATTTGTTCAATGGTTTTAAGTTCGGTTTCCGAATTCCATTCAGGGGTAATAAGTGTCACACTGTGGCAGAAAATGTGAAGTTGGTTGTTTGGATGGAGTTGGTGGTGAGGCGCAGGCGGTGGAATTAGGTCGGGTGACAGGTTCGTTTAAAGACCTCCCTGTGCCATACCTGAGGTTGTCCCCATTTGGTATTGTTCCTAAAAAGGCACCAGGTGAGTTTAGGATGATTCACCACCTTTCATACCCTAGTCGGGGCTCAGTTAATGATGGAATTGATCCTGCTTTAACCTCTGTGAAGTATGCAACGTTTGACTCAGCTGTAGAGTTAGTGAAAGCTAGTGGGCGCGGAACTTTGTTGGCGAAAAGCAATATCAAGTCCAGCTTCAGGTTACTCCAGTGCACCCCTTTGACTTCGACTTGTTGGGTTTGCAGTTTGAGGGAGCCTTTTATTTCGACAAGGTGATGGCTATGGGGTGCTTGGTTTTGTGTTTGGCATTTGAAAGATTCAGTCCTTTGCTCGAGTGGGCAGTTAAAAGGCAGGCAGGATTGTCATCAGTAACCAAATATCTTGATGACTTCCTGCTGATCAGCAGGGCTGGAACTGATGAGCGTGAGGTGCTGCTAGGCGTGCTTAGAGAGGTGGCGTGGCAGGTAGACTGGGGTCTCGCTGGCCGAGGAGAAAACTGAGGGTCCTGTCAAAAGGCGGACTTCTTTAGGGATTGAGATTGACACGGAGGCGGGGGTTGTAGGCTCCCAGAGGATAAGTTAAGCAGGTTAAATGACTTGATTGGGGAGGTCAGCTCTAGGAAGACGGTGACGCTGTGGAAACTGCAGTCGATTCTAAGTCACTTTAACCTTGCACGTACCCTGGAAGGGCATTTTGCGTCCGACTCACCAGTGCCATGGTGGGTTCAATGAAGCCTCATCAATATGTGTGGATTTCTCACGGAATGAGGTCTGATCTGGAGGTGTGGAGAGCGTTTCTGCAAAAATACAATAGGGTAACTGTCCGTCCAAGCTCTTGCTGGAAGCAGATATTCAGATTAATTAAGACGCGGCTGGGGTCATAGGTTTCGGAGTGTACTTCAGAGGCCAATGGCGTGCTGAGTGTTGGCCAGATGAATGGAGGAAGAACGGCTGCTTGAAGGGTATCATTTTTTTTTTAAATTGTTTTCCAATTCTGGTGGTGGTCCATATTTGGTTAGATGAATTTAGGGACCAGACGTTCCGCTTCTGGTGTGATAACTTGGCTGCCTTCTCAGATGGTGATGGTTTTGATGCGGACATTTGTATTGCATTGCTTAGTCAATAGTATCACTTGTCAGCCTAGGCATGTGCTGGGAGTCGAGAATGGAATTGCAGATACTCTTTCCTATTTTCAGGTCAAGAAGCTTCACACGTTGGCCCCTGGAGCCGGAGTGGACACCTGCAGAGCTCTGGAACCTTGGTTGCTGAGTGTTCATACTGACGGGTTTAGGGGGCTGTAGCGCCTTCTACATTCAAAGCTTATACTAGGGCATTTGAGGAGTTTAGGGGGTTTGTACTTGGGTATGTGGGACCATTTGTGTGGCCTGTCTCTGAGAATTCAATTCTCCAAGTACATGGCGGCCGTGAGGGAGAGGGAAGTGTCGCCCTCTACAATAGCTGGCAGATTAGTGAGTATCGCTTTTTGTAGTAAGGTGGTGAGGTTCCTTGACCCCTGTGCCAGTTTCCTCCCCAGAAAATCCTTAGAGGGGTGGATGAGTCAGCTTGGGACAGTTCAGGATTCTAGAAAGCCCATCACCGTGTCAGTTTTGAAGGGAATAATCTTTGTTTTACAGTCTGTGTGTAAGGGAGGAGCGGAGGAGATATTATTTAGGGCAGCATCCTTGTTGGCGTTTTTGGGGTCAATGAGGGTGAATGAGTTAATGCCAAAGACACGCATGGATTCATCTAGGCCAGCGCTAGAGTTTGGCGATGTGGTTTCAGGGAGTTCCACAGTCACATTCACAATAAGATGGTCTAGGTCTGACCCTGACTGGCCAGGGTGAGCATGTCTGCCTCTGCTCGTCTGGAGACCCGGAGGTGTGCCCAGTTCTAGCTGTGAGTAGGTTTTTAGAGTTCAGAAGGTCCTTTATTTACGGGGATGGCTCTTGGTTTACGCAGTTCCAATTTGTGGCAGTCATGCGTAAGTGCTTGTCAGCACTGGGGCTGAATGGTTCCCAATTCAGCTCACATTAATTCAGGATAGGTGCAGCGACAACGGCGGCAGAGGCAGGGTTAAGCCAAGAGGCAATCCAAGCAATCGGGAGATGGAGATTGGGTGTGTGAGAAGTGGGGATGCTGCCTGATGCTAATTTTGTCATTTTCCTTTGATACAGGAAAAAGAGCTGAAGGGCATATGCTGAGAGTGTGCATTGTTGGACACAGCTTTATCCGGTGGGTGCACAAGAGAACAGGCGTGGCACCATTAGGATCCCAGCTGGGGTTTGGCCATATTGCTCAAGTAGATTGGCTGGGTAGAGCAGGGATGAAGTGGTCTCAGCTCATGCTAGTTTTCATAAGGGCCTTGTGACAGGGTGAACCGATAGATATATTCGTGATCCATTTGGGAGGTAATGAGTTAGTTTATAGGACAAGAATCGGTCTAGTGATCGATATTAAGAGGGATGTTGCGGCAATTTTGGAAAGGTGCCCAGGGATTGTTATAGTTTGGTCAGAATTAATCGAGAGGATGGTCTGGAGGGATGCTAGGTGTCCATCTAGAATTGAGAGGATGCCAAGGGAGGTGACTAAGGAGGCAAGACACTGGGTAAGAGAAATTGGGGGAATTGCTGTTGGGCATGCCAGGATAACCAGTGGATGTCCTAAGCTGTATTGGGATGATAGGTGTCCATTTATCAGATGCTGGAAATGATTTATTTCTGGAGGACATTCGGTCGGGGCTGTGTGAGCTGTTGGACATTCCATAGGTAGTGGGGTGGTTGCTCCTGTGGTGGTATCTGGCTCAGCTATCAAGTAAGATGGCTTCGGTAAGCCGAGGGGGAAGGCGTCCACTGGACGACAGTGAAGGGGGTGGCAATGACCTTTTGCTTGCCCAGCGGGTACTTGCTGCCCTGACAATGGGGCAGGTGGGGGCGACCTGTAGGGCTGTCCGGCTCCTGGGTTAGAACCCCTCCCTTCTTTTCACACCCCTTTCCAAGCACCCAACTTTGTGGGGCAGGAGTAAGGTCCCCACCATTGAGAGAGGGCAGCACGACAGCCTGACCGATGTGGGAGCTGATTGGCCAGGGCAGGCGTGTCACTGTGGGCCCTGTTCCTGGGGTCAGACTTGGTTAACACATCAGACCCCTAAAAGGGGTGACTTGTCTTGTGCTACTGGGATAGCCGAGTGGATAGAGTGGAGTGCCCGTGCAATTATTCAATGTTGATTGTTGTAATAGTATGTTTGTTCAATAAACTGCAGCCCCCATTTCCCCCAAGAATTGGTGTCTGTCCCTCATTTCACCTGCTCTCCGCAGATTCTTTAAGGTGACTCAAGTAAAACTGATGCTCCTCCCGAACATTTCTAGTCACTTCTGAAAATCCTCACTATGGTTTTTTAGTCTCCCCTAGGATATTCATGAGAACTTGTCATTGAAGTAAATGGGAGTTGCAAGCATACAACTGAGATCAGAACTCGATTTCAGCAATGAATGCCAGGACTTTTCTGCTGCAATAAAGCCATAAAGCAGGTTGAGTCTGGGAATCAGAAATGGTGACAGAGAATTCAGGTGTTTGACTTTTTGCCCTAGAGATGTTTCCTTTTTTTTTTATGGCATTTAGGGATTTTTTGCAGGGTGTGTGTGCGTGTGAATGATTTATTCCTTTGTTTTACCATGAGTGCTTCCTAACAGAGAGATTTCTCAGGTTCTAAAAATCCCATCCATGCCTTTTGGATGACTGGCCTAACATAGGACTAGGACGCTGACATACCGGTTTGATCTACAATTGGAGAGCCAGAGAAGACTAAGAGCACTTTCACGCCTGCCCCATGCACATATATTGGCTGTGGGAGGGAATGCACAAGCCAGGATATGCGCAGGGATCGGCCGCTCTGAAAGCCCCCCCCCCCCACGCGGCTTTGCTGGCAAACACCTGCAGGGATCAGAGCTCTGTATCTGTGATGATTTGTGCTGATCAAGAATGTAAATCTTATTGATTATATTTATAATAAATGCTCCAGCAAATACTGCAGGTCTCTCTGCCTGAAGCCAGTGGCTCTGTCTGGTAGCAACCAGTCTCAGCCCGTTCTGTGTAACAGCCACAGGGGCTCGATAAGTTTCCGTTGCCGGTACTCTTCTCTTAAAGAGAGTGTACTATTCCCACAGTATGTGTCTGTTTGCCGGCAAAGTCGTGCGGGTGTGTGTATGTGTGTGTTTCATGCCGGATGAACCTCACGCATATTCTGCCTTGCGCATTCCCTCGCGCAGCCAAAATTTGTGCGGCCAAAATGGTGATGGCTCAGTGTGTGGAGATGGGTGTGCCTCTGTGTAACAGCCACCCACGCATCACACACCCATCCTCCCCCCACACTGCAATCCACCTGAAAAGGGCCTTAGGGTACAGGGTTATTGCCCTGCCTTCTCCTCTCCAACACCCGAGGCAGAACCACTGCCACCCACCGCTGTGTTGCACATGCACAGAAGTGCACCGGGTTGTTCAACACCTGTGATTACGCTCACTCACCCATAGTACATGCAGCATTGTGTACTGTGTTTCTGAAATGGGAAATCAGGGCTGCTCTTTGCTTGGTAGCCCTTTGGGATTTTGTCCCTCAGTCTCTGAGGGTGCCTTTCGACATAACGCTGTTCAGTGTTCTGTAACACAGTGTCCTACCGTTACAGTGTTTAGACAGACTGTCAACACAGTGTTCACCCCAAACACTGATTCAACTGTCAAGAGCTGGCAGTTGTTCATTTCCAGTGTTTGGGGTGAACACTGTGTTGACGGTCTGTCTAAACACTGTAACGGTAGGACACTGTGTTACAGAACACTGAACAGTGTTATGTCTAAAGACACCCTGGGTGATTTCAGATATTATGCCACCACGGTCAAGCACGGTGAATCCCCCTATGGGGGGACCGTGATGGCGTAACGTCTGTTGGGCTGAAAAGTGATTCCCGCCAGATGTTCACCCCCCGCGGGAATCGCTTTGACCATACTTTCGGAGGTCTGGCCGGCCGGACCTCCGAAAGCGTGGTCAAAGTGATTCCGGCGGGAATCATTTTTCAGTCCAACAGACGTGATGTTACCATGGTCAACCACGGTGGGATTCACCGTGCTTGACCGTGGTAACGTCACGTCTGCTCCCGGACCACGGCCCGCAATTGGCGGCCGTGCCCGCCACCGATTCCGGGCCGTGGTCAATACCCCGGGTGGCGGGCGGGCGGGCATTGACCACTGTGGCCGCCCATCTCCCAGAGGGCGGGCGGTCTCGGGAGCTTGGGGGGGGTGGGACTGTGCGGCCGCACATTGCACCGTGCAGCCCTGCCCCCTCCCCCGATTCCCCTCCGTAATCGACCGGCACGTCTGTTGATGGGCCGTTTTGATTCTGGAGGGGAATCAAATGGTGATTCCGTGCCGAGGCCAATGGGCGCCCCGGCACGTCTGAAATCACCCCGTGTGATCTGTTGTGATTGGAATAATTTGCAGTACAGTGGCGTAACCAAGGTGCCTCAGAAGGGGGACACTTTCCTTTATTGGGGGGCACAAATAGGAACAGGGCAATAGCAGACAGAGAGAGCAGAGAAGCAAATGGGGGGCAGTGGCCTTGAATGAGGGGGCACAGTCCCCCCAGGACCACCTTTGGTTGACACAGCAGGTGTCAATAGATGGACAGGAGCTCTGCTTTTGCCCACACCAGCCCGCTACACCTCTGGGTTGACCTGTCTGTCTGAAGAGCAGCCACCAGATGTGCAAACCAGAGCAGATGGTGGCTACTCTGGAACAGCCCTGCAGGCAGGGCTCTGGAAGATTCCAGAACACACCTTGCTGAGGGAGCTGGCCAGGCAAACACGGAAAGCCTGTCCATCTAAACGGGTCCATGAGCCTCAGCCAAACATGGTCCCACCTGGATCATAGGTGCTGGCAGACCAAATGGTCAGAGCAGCTGCTGCCGCTGCATCTTATTGCCATGGTTACCAGAGCAAGCTGCGGGGCCGGAACGCAGGGCTGGCTCACCCGTCCATGTGTTTTGAAGCTGTGACTTTCCTGGGGCAGAGGGAAGGTGCGTTTGCTGCCTGCACGCTCAGATCCCCTGCTTGCCGGGCTATCTGTCTGAAGGCAGCCCCAGTCTGAGTCTGGCACACGCCTTCTCTGGGACTCCGGCCTGCTCCCTGTACAGCTAAAAACCATTGCAAGAAGCCCCTGGGTAAAACCTTTAGGTGTCACTTTGGAACGGGGTATGTAAAGAGATAGAGAAGTCAGCAAATGGTCTGTGTTCATAGGGAAATCGGTCTAAGGGATGAACGAGGTGGGATGGGAGGAGCTGGTCTGGGGTGAGGGATTAGAAATACTACACCATCAGTGGAGCTCAGCTTTGAATCTACAATAGTGTTTCTTAAAGTATTCTGCCCCATGCCTCCTTCCAAGTGAACTCGGCCGTTCATGCTCTCCTCTCTCCCAACTGTTTCTGATTGGGGGGCGGGGGGGAACTATTTGGATTCTTTCCTGTATGCTTTCTGGAATGATCTGAGTGGGCAAATACCGATCATCTTCTTTTTTTTTTAAAGTTCATGTTACAAAATTACAAAACATTACAAAACTATGGGACAGATCTTTTTTTGTGGAATTATAGGTAGAGTTTTGCTTATTTCCTTGGAAACCATACATTTTGGGTTTGGTACCAGGTGAAGAGTTTGATTAAAAATGATTAACCTTCTTCACCCAATTTAGCTTAATAATTTTTTCCATTAAAAATAATGAAATCTATGCAAATTTGTTGCATTTGCCTAACCCTCCCCATGGCAGCCAGCAACTCCCTAGCAACTGAGGGGCATGCTTCATGTGGAAAAACAACACCACATGAAATTCTTGGGAGGTGAAAATGACAATTAGCATTCAGGATGAGTCAAACTGATATGACAGTTGTGGCACTTGGAGTGATTTGGTCATCCAAGGTAGGTGACTGGCTTCTTCAGCTGCAATAGCCTTGTGTTTTACTTGCAACAAAGAATCAGGCAAGATACCTGAGTCACTACATATAAATGACATGGTTGGACATTGAATTTTCATTTGGAAAAATTCCTGTAACCAGGAACTAGGCCATTACCAAGACAGTCAATAAGAAACCCCCACAGAAGGCAGGACCAAAGGATTCAGTCTTAAAGCTGGGACAACGAGCAGATATTACCCCACTGTGTAGTAGAGAAATATTTATCTTTGGAAACGATGGCAAGAGTTCCAGATCAAGATATTTGGCATACTGTATGCAGATCTTGAACCATCCAGGAAACAGGAAAATGAAAAGATATGCAATCCCCAAGAGATGCACTGGAGCCTTTGCAGAAGGAGATGAATTAGTTTGTCTTCACTAGCTCTGTAGCTCCTGCAGATGTTTGAGAGGAGCTGTTATACACAAAGGAGAAATTGTGCAAGTAGCATTCAGATACAACAGGCTAGAAACAGAGCAGCCAACCCAAATCTTCTATGAAAGACTACCCAAAAAATAATTTTAAAAAAATCATTGACATAAAGAAATCCAGGAAAACAAAAGCCTCAAACAAGAAGTGGATCAAAACACTTTTGGTAGCAGCTAGTAGGAATCTGGGCATAAGGGAAGTATTGCAACACGTTTAGGACCACGCTTAAGACCTCTGTCTCACAAACCTGGACAGCAACCCGGGGAAGACAAATAAACTAAGCAGCCCTGGAAGAAATCTTTAGAAAAGAGGGAGAGCAGCTAACACAGTCCCTCCTCTAAAAGTGCCTACCTTTAAATGCACTTCTGCTTGTATCGTGGCTAGAATAGCTCTTTTATGCAAAATACATGTTGAGAAACAAACTGATGAGGATGACTTATAACTTTTATTTCTATAAAACGTTTGTTTCATACTACTCCTATTACTTATTATTTCTATAGCGCTGCTAGGCATTCACCACCAGACAGCATTTGGAGCACTGTACAACATAAAAATAGAACATAAAATCCATTTAAAATATAAATCTATATAAAAACAAGTTAAAATGGGAGGGCGGCAGGGAAGTACAGCACACATTAAGGGGAACCAGCAGTGAACCCTAAAAGCCCCAGGAGAATAGATACTTTTTAGGTGCTCTGCAAAGGTGCAGAGGGAGGAACTAAGACAAACAACTGGAGGGATCGAGGTCCACACTGAGGAGCCGGCCACAGCAAAACCCCAATTGCCTGCTGACGTGAGATGTGATGGTGGGATCCCCAAACAGTGGATGGTTTCTGAGCACAGATAACCATCAGTGTGAGGCACCAGGAGAATGTTTTTAATATAGCCAGGGCCTAAACCGCTCAAGGCCCTGAAAACCAGTACCATAATCTTAAATTCAATCCATCGTTCTGCAGGCAGCCAATGTAGAAAATGCAGGGTGGGAGTAATATGGTTGCGACTGCTCAAACCAGTAAGCAGCCACGCTGCTGCATTGTGAACAAGCTGCAAGCAATGGAGAAGCACCGCTAGCAGTCCATAGAAGAGGGAGTTACAAAATCAAATCTCATGGTCACCAGGACATGGGTCACTGTAGGAAGGTGAGCCTGGGATAAATAAGGATGTAGCTTATGCAAATGATGTAGCAGAAAGATACATCTCTGAACCACCTCTGCTGCCAGAATTTTCATGGACAGAGCGTCGTTGAAAATGATGCCCAAGTGCTTTACTGGCTCATTACCTTTACCTGGACCCGGTCAACATACAGAGGCCTGAGTGAGGCAAGGACAGCCTCATAATGGCTGCCCCTCTCCACTGGCATCACCTTAGGCCACTTTCACACCTGCCCCCTGCGCATATTTTGGCTGTGGGAGGGAATGCGCAAGCCAGGATATGTGTGGGATTTGACCAGTCTGAACCCTTCCCCCATCTCCCCAGCGGCTTTGCCAGCAAACACATGCAGAGATACAGAGCAGAGGAAGGCTCATCAGCTGTTTGGTGGCCAGGGTGAGCATGCTCCTCTGGATCTGATCCTTGGACTTCACCTCACAGCAGAGCTGTACGAGTCAACCAAACAGGTAGCAGCTTGTTACATCACAGAGGCCCAGGTGGGACAACAGTAGCCCACAATGTGTCACTGGCGTTCTCCAGTGGACGCGTAACGTAGTAGTACAGGAAGCAAGGGAGAAGAAGCTGGACCATCACCCTAGGGCAGAAGTGGGTGAAAATCTGGCAGCAACAGACAGACAGTTGTGGGATAAGGTGGCCCAATGTGGGATACCATCTCGTGTGGCCTTACCCATAGAACTGTAATGTTTTTTGAAAGATCTGAGAAGGGGAGGCCATTTGAATTCACCCTCAGACTTCTAGCTACAATTCTAAACCTGCCTGAGGGTCTCCCCTTAGATACAGAAAGGGCCCATTGTCTGCTGGCCCCTAAATCAGTCCCAGGAGTCAAAGCCACAGTTTTTATTGTTTGCTTTCTGAAAGTTACAGCAAAATATTGTTAACTCTAACTTCTGAAAAGTTAAAGAGCAGATTATACAAGAAGTAAGGGAGAAGGAGCTGGACTGGGGAGAACATCAGTGCAAAATCACAATATTTCAAGGTCTGGCTCCTGAGGCAGTAGAATGTGGAATGGCATTCACCAGAAATACTTTCTGAAATTACTTTCTGCCACCTTTTACCTGAAGGCAGGAGATGGCATTCACTCTTTCCAGAAGTCTCAAGAGGCTGAACATTTCCTTAAAAACATGCTTGACCCCACTCATGAACTTTTTTTTCTTTGTGTCACTGCTCTTGGCGATATGTTTCACTGCCTGTTTACTGGTAAACTGCACTCTGAAAATGCATTGAACTGTAATATCAGACCATCTCTTGTTTTGTCATTTCCTGCTGCACCAGGAGGTGGCGCTGTGACGGGGCCTCTTCATGACCTTACCCTGCAAGTTCCAGCTTTTCCTTGTGAGTTCCAGTTTTGAGCATTGCCTCTGTACTGCAGCAGATGGCCAGATTCAGAAACAGGAAAGTAGCAGCCAAGGGCTGAAGCGAATAGTGGATTTGCTATTCATGAGTATTACTTGCACTTTCCTCTGAATAATAGCTACATCTGAAACAGTTATTTGCATATTCATTTATTTAGATATTTTGTTTCAGTGTTTTCATTTTAAGTCATTTTGGTTCATTTGTTTTGGCACTATTACTATTCGGCACACAAACAGCTGAAACGAAGTGGCCTAAATGACCAAAAAATTGAAATGAAAAACAAAATGGCTGAAAAACCAGAATGAAATGGGCAGGTTTAGGATTGTAGTTAAAAGTCTGAGGATGAATTCAAATGACTTCCCCTTCTCAGAAAAAAATAAATGAATAGCAATCATTCTGCATTTAGTCTGTGAGGGCTCCCCGGAAAGGGGAGTGTGTGGGGGGAAGCCCACAGACCTAACCAGCAGCTCAATCGGACCACACAAGGGACTCCTGGGGAGAGGGGGTGCACACGCTGGGTCTGCCAAAGAAGTTCCCTCAGGTTGTAAGTTGGCCCACCGTGTCTCGTTAGAGATAGGGCCGTATCATCACAGGGAATGGGATCAGTACCAGAGTGTGCAAGCCACCTCTTGGTCCCCAGGGGGACCAGGTCCCTGCCCACACGTCCAAACCCCTTGCACCCGTCCAAGCACACCGTGCTGGGGGAAGCACACCACGTGGGAAGAAAACGTGGGGAAGGGAGAGCACCCCTGTGGGCAAGGGAAAAGGAAAACGGGGAGAACACCCCCACCCACCACAGGGAGACACTCAGGGCTTCTGGGAGATAGGGGGATAGTGCACAACACACAGAGCAACACACACCTGTACCCAATCAGTCACTTACTTAATGCTGCACTTGCACACGCCACACTCCGTCCTCACACTCTCACACGCTCGCTCTCTCTCTTTCTCTCTCTCTCTCCACTCGTTTCACTGGTCTGTCTTTGAATTCAATCGCACGCTTTGGGGGCCAGCTTCACAGTACACTGATCGCCGGCACTGGAAGTCTGTGCCGGCTGACCCTAAATACCTCTGGCTCCGCCCCTTTGTGCGTGTAGCCGCGCTGAACGGCGTAACGTCATTCCTGGCTCCGCCCCTTGCTTCTCCGAGACAAGCGGCTTTTCTCTAGAGGGTTCCTGCGGTGATTGCTCCGCCCCGAGATCGGGGATTATACTGCGCCCCCCCTCCTCTATTGCTGGGGCCTTATGGGGTGCTTCTTGCACCGGGGTCAGGGTCTCTGGCGGGGCGTTCTGGGGTGCGGGGCCTTTGTCTATCTTGCGGGGTTTCCTCCGTCCCCAGGTCCTGACAGCACCCCCCCCCCAGGGTCGAAGCTTCCGGAGTTTTTGTGGTTGGGGTCCGGGTTTGAGGGGAAAACGGAGGTGGAACTTACGAGTAAGCCGAGGAGCATGAATTGCCGTAGCAGGTTCCCAGGAGCGGTCCGCCTTTCCATAGCCCTTCCAATCAACCAAATAGAAGAGTGTTCCTCGTATTCGTTTGGAGTCCAGGAGGGCACGAACTTCGTACTCCGATTCCCCCTGTACATTGTAGACGGGTTCTGGGGGGGATGGGGAAGGATACAGGGGTGGCTGGTGTGGTTTCAGTAAGGAGACATGGAACACGGGGTGAATATGGGCTGCGGGGGGAAGGGTCAAGCGATAAGTGACAGAATTTACTTGTTGGGCAATGGGGAACGGTCCCATGAACCGATCATCTAGTTTTGCGGACGGGCGAAGTGAGGGGTAGTGCCGTCGGTCTACCCACACCAGGTCTCCTACCTGATAAGTTGGGGCCGCTTGACGGTGCTTGTCGGCATGGAGCTTGTATTGTTGTCGTGCATGCTGCAACATTGTACGGGCATGCATGTGGCATTGTTGAAGAGTTTTTATCATGGCCCCGGCGGCGGGGACGGTTATGGCCGGTTCTTCGGACAGGGTAAGCCGGGGGTGAAATCCATGGGACACAAAAAAGGGCGAAGTGCCCAAAGAGGCGTGGGGGGCATTGTTAAAAGCAAATTCAGCAAGTGGAATGTAGGTTACCCAATCGTCTTGTAAATAGTCTACGTAACAACGAAGGTACTGCTCTAAGGTCTGGTTAGCTCTTTCCACTTGCCCATTGGCCTGTGGCCGGTATGCGGTCGTAGGGGCAACCTGCGTGCCTACCGCTAGGAATAAGGCCCGCCAAAACCGAGCAGTAAATTGGGGCCCCCGGTCTGATATCATCGTGCAGGGGAAACCGTGGTGTTTCACTACATGTTGTAAGAAAAGTTGCGCGGTCTGACGGGCGGTGGGTAATTTTTTGCAGGGAATAAAGTGGCCCATTTTGGTGAATTGATCAATCACTACGAAAATGGCAGTATATCCTTGCGAGGGGGGCAGTTCCACGATGAAATCGAGGTTCACCCTCTGCCAGGGGCCTTGAGGGAGTGGCGCTAACTGTATGAGTCCCATGGGTTTTGCCCGAGGAACCTTGGTACGGCTGCACACAGGGCACCCCTGGACGTATCGCTGCACATCCCGCCTCAGCGACGGCCACCAAAAGTGCCGTTGTAGCAGCTGCAGGGTGCGTCGCTGTCCGGGGTGTCCAGCTAAAGGGGCGTCATGATGGGCCCACAGAATTTTTTGTCGGGCGACCCGCGGGACAATAAAGGCCCCGTTGTGTCGAGGTAACTGTGTGGGTGTTTTTTGGGCCAGGGCTGACAGCACGGGGTCTTGCGCGACCCAATCCTTCATTTGCTGTGTGGTGAGCCCTCCTGCCACAAACACCCGGGCATCCATGATGGGGTCTCCTTTCAAGGCAGGGTCTTCAACGTCTTCATGGCATCGTGATAGGGCATCTGCGATGGTGTTTTGTTTTCCTGGGCGGTATATGATGTGGAAATTAAAGTGCGCAAAAAAAAGAGCCCATCGGGCGTGTCGGGCATTTTGGATCCTTGCAGTCTGCAGGAAAGTTAGGTTTTTATGATCGGTGATCACTTGAATCGGGTACCGAGCCCCTTCGAGATAGTGTCGCCACGTCTCGAAGGCGGCACGTATGGCCAATAGCTCTCGGTCCAGCACCGTGTAGTTTCGTTCGGCGGGGCTCAGTTGTCGCGAGTAGAATGCACAGGGCAAGGGTTTTTCATGCGTTTTTGCAACCTGGGACAACACCGCCCCCAGCGCGATGCTGGAAGCGTCGGTCTCCACCACAAATGGAAGGGAGAAGTCAGGGTATTGGAGGATGGGGGCGGTCATAAAGGAGGTTTTCAATCGTGTGAAGGCCTGTTGTTGTTCTTTCCCCCATAGGTAGGATTTCCCCTTTTTGAGGAGGCAAGTCAGCGGGGCGGCCATCTCTGCATAGCACGGGATGTATTGTCGGTAGTAGTTTGCGCTTCCGAGGAAGCGTTGGAGCGGTTTCACCGCTTGTGGCGCAGGCCAGGCCCGAATGGCCTCCACCTTCGAGGGGTCCATTTTGATCCCCTCCGCGGAGATGATGAAGCCCAGAAACGGGACTTCTTTCTGGTGAAAGGCACATTTTTCCAACTTACAGTAGAGACGATATTGTTGGAGGCGTCGTAAAACAAGCTTGACATGCTGCCGGTGTTGTGGAAGGTCTCTGGAAAAGATAAGGATGTCATCTAGGTAGGCGATGACAAACTGGTCCAACACGTCCCGAAAGACATCGTTTATTAAATGTTGAAATGCCGCTGGGGCATTGGCCAGTCCATAGGGCATAACAAGGTATTCGAAGTGCCCGTATCGGGTACGAAAGGCGGTTTTCCACTCCTCTCCCTCCTTGACTCGTAACAAGTTGTACGCTCCGCGTAAGTCCAGCTTCGTAAAGATAGAGGCTCCTTGGAGCCTATTGAGTAGTTCCGGGATGAGGGGCAGTGGATACCGATTTTTAATCGTAATGGTGTTTAAGCCCCTGTAGTCGATACAGGGGCGCAGGCCCCCGTCTTTCTTGGGGACGAAGAAGAGGGGGGCTCCCCCGGGGGACGTGGACGGGCGGATGAAGCCCTTTTCCAGGTTCTCATCCAAGTATTCTTTTAGGGTCTTGAGCTCCGGCTCGGACAGGGCATAAATCCTCCCGTATGGGGGTGTCGTACCGGGGACCAAGTCAATGGTACAGTCGTACGAGCGGTGGGGTGGAAGTTCCAGAGCCTGTTGCTTCCGGAATACCCCTGCCAACTCTTGATATTCTTCCGGAAGGGCGTCGCTGGTCAAGGCGGCTGCTATGAGGGCACGGGCGTCTATTCCCCGGTCCGGAGGCCCCCGGGTGCATTGGGATTGGCAGTATTGGGAAGAGAAGGAGATCTTCTTGTGACCCCAATCAATGGAAGGGTTATGTTTCCTCAGCCACGGAATGCCCAGTATTACGGGGAAGGCGGGAGTACTCACTACGTCCAGGGTGAGGGGTTCAAAGTGGTTTCCAATTCCCCCGACGAGGACAGGGGTGCAACAGGTTACAGGACCCGAAACCAGGGGGGATCCATCAATCGCGAAGACTGCCTCAGGGCAGGGTTTCGGGATACGCGGCACTCCGTATCGCTGTGCAATCTGCCCGTCGATGAAATTCCCCGATGCCCCTGAATCCACGAGGGCCCACAGCACCACCGTCTTATGGTCTTGGATGTGCAGCATAAGTGGCAGTCGGAGTTGATCCCCCTTCTGTTGTGCAGTGGCGATCTGGTGCATCGGTAGCGTAGAGGTCTTTGCCTGGTTCACCGGGACGTCCCCTGCCCGCCCCGGCCCCGCTCGTTTCCCGCATTCCGTCGATAGGGGGGTAATTGGGGGCAGGAGTTGGAGAAATGTCCCTCCAGCCCGCAGTAGTAACACAGCCTACCCACCCGCCGACGCTCCTTTTCTTGGGCATCCAGGGGGCCACGAGATGCCCCTATTTGCATCGGTTCTGGTTCCTCTGTCTTCCCGGTTCCGACTCCGAGATTACCGGGTCGGGTTCCCCTGCCCCAATTCGGCTCCTGCCGTCGCTCTCGACGCCTTTCGGCTAGGCGTTCGTCAATTTGGCAGGCCAGATTGACAAGGGCTCCCCACTTCTCTGGGGTCCCAGTCAAGGCCAACTGGTCCTTGATTTCATCATTTAGGCCTTTTCGAAATAGGACCTTCAATACATCGTCGGCCCACCCTAGTTCCACCGCCAGCTGTTGGAATCGGGTTACGTATTCCAAAAGTGGGCCCCGGCCTTGCCGTAGCGTCATGATTGCTGCTTCGGCGTCTTTTTTACGGTGGGGATAATCGAAAAGGAACTGTAGCTCTTGGAGAAACCCTTTAAAGTCCCGCAAGAGGGGGCTATCCTTGAGTAGCAGGGGCGTGGCCCAATCCAGGGCCAACCCCTCCAAGTGCCCAATGATGAAGGCCACCTTAGCGGTATCTGAGGCATAAGTGAGGGGTTGGACCTGGAAGGCTAATTGGCATAATGCCAAAAACCCCTGAAAGTTCTTACGGTCCCCTCCGAATTTTTGGATAGGAGGGTGGCGGGGTTCCCTCCCAAAGGCCCCTACCCCTGGTCCGGCGGCCGCTGCCATCCCTTGACCTGGGATGGTCGGCGCCGGAGGAGCGGCCGCAGCCATACCCATAGCTCCCTCTCCTGCGACCTGCTCCTTTAAATCTCTGAGATCCATTGCCAGGGCCTGGATGGCCCGAGACATCTCCTCCATCTGCTGCGCCAGGTCCATGGTAGGGCCGGCGATACTGTGAGGGCTCCCCGGAACGGGGAGTGTGTGGGGGGAAGCCCACAGACCTAACCAGCAGCTCAATCGGACCACACAAGGGACTCCTGGGGAGAGGGGGTGCACACGCTGGGTCTGCCAAAGAAGTTCCCTCAGGTTGTAAGTTGGCCCACCGTGTCTCGTTAGAGATAGGGCCGTATCATCACAGGGAATGGGATCAGTATCAGAGTGTGCAAGCCACCTCTTGGTCCCCAGGGGGACCAGGTCCCTGCCCACACGTCCAAACCCCTTGCACCCGTCCAAGCACACCGTGCTGGGGGAAGCACACCACGTGGGAAGAAAACGTGGGGAAGGGAGAGCACCCCTGTGGGCAAGGGAAAAGGAAAACGGGGAGAACACCCCCACCCACCACAGGAAGACACTCAGGGCTTCTGGGAGATAGGGGGATAGTGCACAACACACAGAGCAACACACACCTGTACCCAATCAGTCACTTACTTAATGCTGCACTTGCACACGCCACACTCCGTCCTCACACTCTCACACGCTCGCTCTCTCTCTTTCTCTCTCTCTCTCCACTCGTTTCACTGGTCTGTCTTTGAATTCAATCGCACGCTTTGGGGGCCAGCTTCACAGTACACTGATCGCCGGCACTGGAAGTCTGTGCCGGCTGACCCTAAATACCTCTGGCTCCGCCCCTTTGTGCGTGTAGCCGCGCTGAACGGCGTAACGTCATTCCTGGCTCCGCCCCTTGCTTCTCCGAGACAAGCGGCTTTTCTCTAGAGGGTTCCTGCGGTGATTGCTCCGCCCCGAGATCGGGGATTATACTGCGCCCCCCCTCCTCTATTGCTGGGGCCTTATGGGGTGCTTCTTGCACCGGGGTCAGGGTCTCTGGCGGGGCGTTCTGGGGTGCGGGGCCTTTGTCTATCTTGCGGGGTTTCCTCCGTCCCCAGGTCCTGACATAGTCGGAAATTAAACAAACAGGGCAAATTCAACAAAAATATTTGTTTTGATGAATATTCATTTCATCCCCATCAACACACCTTCTTGTTTACTGTGCAGCTTGCACTAACTATGTGTAAAAACAAACATGCAAGCCAGCTCCCCAGCCTGGTGGTTGGCGAGTGGCTGGAAACAAGCGTGCTTGCCACCAGGAGACCCATCCCACCACCTGCATGACCCAAATGGGTGACTGGCTGGCCCCACCCCACTCCCAGCATACCCCCCCTGTCATGATGGGAAGCCATAGCATACAGCCATGCTGGCCCCTGCCCCGCAGCAGACATGGCAGGGCTGAACAAACGTGCTGGCCCATGTTGGACTGCATGGGTAGCGGGATTGATGCCCGCATTCTCCACCACTGTTACGAATTGGAACTGTTATCTACTTTTCCTGACTAGGAGCAGGACTTAAACCCCTAGTAGGCAGTTCCCAATTCCGGGATCTGGGCAGAAGCACTATGAAACAGATCACAAGCCCCTTAAATAGACATGTGTTTATTATAAAAGAGAACTGAGAACATAGCACCAATACACTTGCATCAACAATAGCCTTTACCTACTCTAACAGCAAGCACACACACACAAATACATACATATGTGTTCTTATGCATCAGAGGTCTCAGGTCTGGTCTCGAGAGGAGAGGCAGAGTGGGGGCCCAATCGAGGTTTATCTAGGAACCTAGTTGCTGGAGTCTTGGCTTTTCACAACCTTTGAGATCGTTGGAAAGGGCCAAGCATCGATCAACCGGCAGTTACCTAAGTAACTGGTCAGAGGGTACCATGCAAGGCACCTTTCCTGTCTAGGGCTGGCCTTTTTATCCGGTGACTACCTTATGATTATCCAGAGTGCGGGGTTGTCAGTGCTAAGCCTAGAAAGTTTTCCCATTGGCTGTTCAGATTTGGGGTACTTTCTGCTTAGTCATCATCATTATGGGATGTCCTGCATACCCCTCCCTCCAGATGGGATGCCTGATCTTTGGCCATGAGTTGCCCATGCCCCTTTCTCTAAGGCATCTCACTGTCTGACTAGGCCATCTCTTCTCATTGCATTGCTTAGTTCTTATCTGTTCCTGTAACCTTCTCTCTTGTTTATGTACAGCCATGTTCTGGGCATGGACAGTTCTTTCTAGTTCTGTTCTTACTAGATGACAAGAATATATCCCTGTCAGCATATTTCTCTCTCCTCCTGCCAGCCTGTTTTTCATGATATGCATTTTCAATATATCTAGACTAAAAGTTACTATGGAGCATATAGCAAGCAAATAAAGCATATAGGAAACTCATAGCATCCTTTCAGTAATTACAGATGTGTACAATATTATCTTGGTTCTATAATGCTTCAGTCAGCCAATTAATTCACTACAATAGGACGATGTACAAATAAGTGGTCCTGAGACAATGGTTTGAAGCTGCAGTAACATGGCCCATAAATTCCACAACCACGCATGATGTGTCGTCATTCCAGGGATTTATCACCAATAAATGAAATTTTACTTTAAACTTCAGCTCATCTGCGCAGTGATTTTAATACTCTAAGCCTCCCAAATTTCTAAATGCCTAAAGCTCTTACAATCTCTTTGTTATTCAACATGCGGCATCCCATTAACTATTTTTTAACTTGGTTCTAATCAGTATTTTGTACCTTTTATACTACTGAAAGCTTAATATTAAGCAGCATTGGGGTTTTAGGGCACACAACAGTCTTTTCTGCCTTTGACTGGAATGATGTTGAAATGCCAGTCTTGTGGGTGAGCTATACTAAATGCTTGCTTCTGGGGCTGCGTGTGTCCTATTAAATCCTGCTCTACGTTGGGTGAAAACAGACATGACGCTAACCACCCTTTAACCACCCTTGGTGGTTATTTATGCATGTTGCAGGGCTGTATTGGTGCCCTATGCAGCCCTGCAACATGCATAAATAACCACCAAGGGTGGTTAGCGTCATGTCTATTTTTTTCACCTGTTGTCATGGTTAACTGTCACTGAGTAAATGGAAATATTTACAAAGTCATGGCTAAATATTTCAGGCCCTCAGTTCAGGTTTTATAAAAGGAAGACTTCCAAACCTGAATTAACTTTCTAAAAAACTCTGTCAAACAGGGTCTCCCCAGTCACTTTTCCTCGCAAGCCCCAAAAGAAAAGGAACATGCTCTCAAAGTCTGTGAATAATCTCCCCAACAATCTTTATCCTGTATTGCCCTACAATTCCAGACACATGTCAACTCTCCCCAGGTACCATACAAAACGACACTGGTCCGGAGGCTGCAGCTAGTGCAGAATGTGGCGGCCCATCTCCTTACAGGGACGGGTCGACGGGAGCACATAACGCCTGTGCTCCGTACTCTGCACTGGCTGCCTATAGTGTACCAAACCAGATTCAAGGTGTTAGTATTGGTCTATAAAGCCCTGCACGGTCTGGGCCCCTCTTACCTCAGGGACTGCCTCGCCCTCTGCGCCTCAGCGCGATCCCTTTGGTCTACCGGGAGCACCTTTTTGGAGGTCCCCCGGTGTAAAATGGAAGGCTACAATGGAGAGGGCATTCTCGGTGGCCGGGCCGTGACTTTGAACTCCCTCCCAGAGGAAGCCTGCCTGGCCCCAGGTCTGTTGGCCTTTTGTTGAGCCTGCAAGACCTGGCTGTTCGCCCAGGCCTTGGGAGGGGAGGGTGGGAGGGTGGCGTAGTTGAGGATAAATTTTGGGTTTTTTTAAGGTTTTTAATATAGTTACATTTTTTAGTATTTTTATTGTATTTTTATGCTGTAGGCATGAGTGGTGTGGCTAATAAATATAAATAAACTAAAATAATTAAATAATAAATAAATAAGGCTGCCATTATCCTTAATACTATCCATGACATGAAGATATTTTCTAACAGGCAACATGCATGGAATGATGTTTTTATTGGTACATCAGCGAAGGAGGAAATGAGATGCAAGTATGGGATTCAAGTAGTTTGGTAGGTTATTTGCAATACATGAAAACTTTGAGTTGTTTGGGCTTGGCGGGGAATGTGTATGGGAGAGGGCAGCAAACTTAAGTCACGCTCTACATATTTTTTGTGAACGAATTAAAAGTATTCATACAGTAGTTCTATATTTTTTGAGTCCAGAATGAACCTTTGTGATCATCTAGTCTGATTTCCTGCACACAGGCAACAGATTTCAGCTGGATTAAATAATATCTTTAGAAAGCTACCAAACCAGCTAATCTCCATTCATTTAAAGACTCCAACTGATGGTGAGATCAACCTCCCTGGCAAACCGCTTTAGTGTTTAATTGCCACCAGTGCTTGGAAATTCAACCATATCTCAAGTTTGAATTTTGCCTTATTTCCGCTGGTGTCATTTGCTTCAATGCAAGGGGAGCAATTACCTAGTTCAGCCAGAAAAAAAAAGTATTTCCAACATACAACACAGCTGTACAGCACTCCAGAGAGTCAACACCCACAAAACCAATTGCTGGATAATTCACACCCAGGACATATGTTAACCCAGAAACTAGACAAGGACCCCCAATTCCCAAACTGTCTAGGTGAAAACTAGGTGATTCTGCAACTTGGTGCTATAATCCACAAGTACTCTACCACCTGAGCTGCAGGCTAGCACTGCTCTTTCTGGACAACGAGTCACTTTGTGGGTCGCTAGGCAGGCGGGTGTTTTAGACGAGCGCCTCCCCACTCGTTGCCCACCCATCCCCCATGCATCATGTATGTTGCAGGGCTGCAAAGGGCACCAAGGCGGCCCTGCAATATCCATGATAGGTGGGTGATGGGTGGGGACTGGGGAGTGTGTGAGAGAGAGAGGGAGGGAGGAGGTGTTATGTGTTTCTCCCCACCTTCCTCCACTCCAAACCCTTGACCTCCACCTAACGTTTTAGTAATGAGCTGCCATTCATCACAGATAAGACGATTGGATTTCCCCCGTTATATCATCAAAGTCATCTTCACAAAAGAAAAAACGAAGTACAGTTCTTTGAACATCATTGGTTTCTCATCTTTGCCTCTGCCTTTGCCCTTCCTACTCCAGTCTCTTTCCACATGAACCCCCTTACTTATTTTGAGGTAAAATGTGCCTAAACTGAACAAATTAAACTGTAAATGTTATGTTGTGAAGTGTCTTTTCAAATCCCTGCGTAGCCCTTTTTAGTTTGCGTGAATCTTTTTTTGAATTCTGGCTGATAGATCCTCATCCTTTTTGAAGTATGGGCATTAGAAATTGACACCATATTTCAGCGGCAGTCTTACCAAAACAGTGTATGGAGTTACAAACGCTTCCCTGCTTCTGCTTGTTGCTTCCCTTTTTGCATAATTCATGGATTTTGTATTACTTTATTGATTTATTTAAATTTATACTCTGCCCTTTCCAAAAGGCTCAGGGCAGCTTCCAATAATAATAAAAAAATAATACAATTAAATAACTTTGAAATACATTACAAAAAACCCCACCCTCATCCGAAAACCACCCACTCCAACCCTGACCTCCCCAAAAACCTCCCACGCAATCCCTATCTCTGCCCACCAAATGCCTTTCTAAACAAACAAGTCTTGCCCCACTTCCAGAAGAGGCTCAAGTTCAGGTTCAAATGAACCTCCAGGGTAAGGGAGTTCCATAGCAACAGGGCAGCAACCAAGAACACCTCTCTGTGAGCCCTTGTCATATGCACATAAATGACAGGCGGTACCCACAGGGCGGCACCCCCGGTCGATAGCAGGGGGCACAATGGGGCACGGAAGGAAAGGCCGTCTCTGAGAGATGTGGGGCCCAGACCATTTAGGGCTTTAAAGGTCAAAACCAGCACCCTGAATTGTGCCCAGAAAGTTATAGGAGCCAGTGCAGACTTTGGCGCACCAGTGTAATGTGCTCCCAGCGCCTCGTCCCTGAAAGGAGGCGAGTTGCTGCATTCTGCACTAGCTGCAGCTTCCGAACATTCATCAAGGGCAGCTCCACGTAGAGCGCGTTGCAGTAATTCAGCCTCGAGGTGATGAAATCATGGATAACAGTGGCCAGATCTGAGTGAGAAAGAAAAGGCCGCAGCCTCCTCACCAGATGGAATTGGTGAAACACGGTCCTGGCCACCACCGCAACCTGACAAGCCAGGCACAGTGAGGGGTCCAGAAGTACTCCGAGGCTGCAAATGTGATTGACCAGAGGGGGCTGGACTCCATCAGTAACAGGAGTCCCAATCCCCTCCAGGTCACAAGGCTGACCAGCCATCCTCACTTCAGTTTTCTCTAGATTCAGCTTCAATTGGCTCATCCTCATCCAGTCCCCAACAACAGCCAGACATTAGGTAGGCCCCAAGACTGCAGGGCCTGGGTCAGATGAAGAGGAAAGGTAGAGCTGAGTGTCATCAGCATCCTGATGGCACCTCACCCCAAATCACTGAATGACCTTTCCCAGCAGCCTTCTATACACGTTGAACAAGAGGGGAAAGAGAATAGAATCCTGTGGGACTCTACAGGTCAAGTCCCAAGAGGACGATGAGCAATCACCCATCACCACTCTCTGGGACCTCCCTGACAGGAAGGAGTGGAACCACTCAAGAGCGGACCCGCACACCCCTGCCAGGTCCTGCAGTCATGTCAACAACACGTTGTGGTCAACTGTCAAAGGCCTCTGAAAGATCTAACAAGATCAACAGGGTCGCTTTTGTGCAAGAGGGGCGGGGTAGTAAATATAAATATAAATAAACTTCCCTTGTCAATCTCAAGGTACAGGTCATCAACCAAGGCCACAAGTGCAGTCTCTGTGCCATACCCAGGACAAAAGCCCAACTGAAACGGGTCCAGGAATCTGACAGAAATGAGATGAACCTGGAGCTCCTGGGCAACCACCCATTCAATAACCTTCCTTAAAAAGGGAAGGTTAGAGATAGGCCGATAGCTGACCAGGGAGTCAGCATCCAATGATGACTTCTTAAGCAGGGGCCAGACAACTGCCATTTTAAGGGCATCCGACAGCCTACCTTCCTGAAGGGAGGCATTGACAAACCCAGCCACAATAGCCCCAATGTCTCCTGGTTGGCTTTCACCAGCCAGGAGGGGCAAGGATCTAATTCACAACTGCTTGCCCTCATTGCCCCAAGCATCTCCCCTGCATTGGTGGGTGACACCGATTAAAACCGATCCAAATAAACAGGATAAGACTGAGCTCCCATAATAACCTCAAACTCTGATTCTGCAGATAAAGTGGCAGTCCCCAAGTCATGGTGAATACGAGCAATTTTGTCTGCAAATTAATTAATAAAGATGTCACCACAGGCATTAAATGACTATTAGCCCTTTTTGCGACAGAACTACACTGGGAGCTCATGCTACAATAAACCCTGGGTTCTCTTCTGAGTCTTCGTTTTCAAAGACAGTTTCACATCCTGTTGGCACAGCTGCAATATCGGATGCATGTGTGATCCTACACTTCATTGTATTCAAATTTTTGTTTGATCATAACCACTTTACCAAGCATTGCACATCTTTCTGTAACAGCAGTCTGTTGTCTTCATTGTTTACTATTCCAGTAATCGGAACACACTTTATAAGCAAGGATTTAATGTTATCAAAATCACTGATAAGAGATATTGAAGAGAGCTGGACCATGAACCAATAGGACACTTCTGGAAACAGCCCAACTCACTGATACAGTAGGGTTCTGTTGACAACAGACCTTTGAAATCTCTCGGTGAGACAGTTTTTAATTCATGTGGTGTGAGCCCTGAAAATTCCACATAATGCATTTTTAAAAGCAAAACAAAAAATAAATTACATGTTAAATGTCTTAGAAAAATCTAAGTATATTATGTCAACACATTTGCCTTTATCATCCCAACCTGTAGTTTTGTCAAAAAAGATTAGCAGGTTTGTTTGATCAGATCTATTATCCCTTAAACCATTTTGGCTGATACAGTGTTGGCTGACAAAGGGTGTTAATAAACGGCACAGTAACCATGCTCTCATGTGCTGGGTGGTGACCCTAATAAAGGGCCCACCATTTCCGTGAGTACATTTTCTTTGGCATCGATCCACTGGACTTCTCTCCCCCACCCCCTTGTCCCCAGAACACTATCCCATCTTGCCTTTCGCATTCTTCATGCTATGCATTATGGGGCTGTTTCACGGTGGTCCCTGGGAAGAAGAATGAAATCACCTAATCCCAGAATTTCGGGGCTGTGGTCCATCACGCCATACTACCGCCCACTCCCACTATCCCCATCCCCACCCATCAAAAATAATCAGAGATGCTGTCCGTTCAGAACTGCTTTTTAAAATGGTGGTTCTGAGCCAATCTGCTCCCCCCCCACCACACACAACCCCTCTCCCTCCCGCCATATCAGGACTTAGTCGTATTGTGCAAGTTAACAGGACACACTGGCCTGGCTGCAGTGCTCTAGTAGGAAAGGTTACATTTTGATTCCCACATCAGCATTACATCACAATACATACCAGACTCCCAGCCAAGGGATGTTTGCATGGGACCTGTGATGTGCCCTATGAAGCCATTGAAGATCAAAGCCTTGTGGCAGGCCACCAGCATTGCTAATCGGTTTGGAAACATCCATGAGCGCACCTGTGCAGACATGGCTGTGACTGGAAACTGAGGTGACTGTGGTCCTCTAGAGTTCTGTCACTAATACAAGCAAATGCTGCAGCCAGTTCTGAAAAATGACATTGCCAACCACCAGTTCCTTACTGTATGGAACCGCCAACAACAACTTCTACTGACAGTGTTTGCAACAAAAAGCAGGACTATGAAGGCTTGACAGTGGGTCACTGTTAGGAGGCAGATCCGCCTTTGGTGTAAGAGGTATACTTGGAGGGATATAGAGCTTCATTGTTTGCCTGCAATAGGTGGCAAAGTTCATTGCCACAAACATTGTCTGTGCCCTAAATGCTTTCTGCATCACCATGCCAACAACTGACCTTCTGTGACTGGTGGGAGTCCATTCTGGGACTGTGGGAAGACAACCAGTGCATTACCAACTTCTGAATGCCCCAATGGGCCATCATGAAGCTAGTGGAGATTCTTCATACATGCTTGGAAAGGTGGTTCATTGCCATAAGGCGGGCCATTCCAGCTAAGAAACGGGTTGTGACAGCTGTCTGGAAGCTAGCCACTCTGGACAGTTGCTGCTCTTTAGCACAATAGTATGGCATTGGGACCAGCACGGCGGACTGCATCATCATGAAAGTCTGCAAAGCAATTGTGGACCTGCTGGACCACATAGTGCAGCTGGTTGATGTAGAGGTGTTGATGGCGGCCAGTTTTGCTAGGGATGGATTTTCCAACTGCATCAGAGCTAACAATAGGAACCATGTTGCAATCATCTGCCCACTATGTAGCAAGGACAAGTACTTGAATGGCAAGGGCTTCTTTTCCGTGGTTCTCCAGGCAGTCATTGATCACTGAGCCCAGTTTATCAATGTCTTAGTCAGGTGGTCAGGAAAGAACCACGCACAACACACACATTCTGAAGCAATGCCCACTTTTGGGGGGCATGTACATGGAGGATTTTGGGCCAGCCACTGCGAGTAGAACAGTGCGTAGCAGGAGGAAGAACAGGGACACACTGGGATGCCACAAGAACAGTCAGTCACAGCCTAGCCTTCCTGCTTCCAGCAATTGCCGTTTCCTCTCCGATCCACTGCACAGGTGCCTATGGCGGTGCAACCCATTTCCTAGAACCATTCAGTCCCTTCCCAGAGTTACCGCTATGCATGCACATCACTGGGCCAGCCTCCCCTTGAACTTCTCCCATAACATTCCTGCCTTGGAGGGGATGGTGAGACTGTGGAAGGGAAATGGGGCAGCAACCTTTACGTGCTCAAAGATACTGGTCTGGATGCAGACCAACTGGGAGAGGTTGCCATGCATTTTCTCCCACATCGAAAAAGTGCTCAGGGTGATGTCCCCCTTCTTTCCCAGAGCATGCTGTCTAGTTCCTTGAATTGTTGCCACAAGTTTTGCCAGTTGTGCCCCACCTCCTCCTCATCCTGACCGCCTCCTCTGCCAGCTAAGCCACTTGTCCACAGCTGTCCTCTTTGTGCTCCAATGCATTCCTCAGCTTTAGCTGCTCTTGCCCATGGCCAAGATCCCAGATAGTGTAGTCACTGCAACTCACTGGCACAATGGGAGGCCTTGCCCAGCAGCTCTTGGGCCAAATTCTCCTGTTATACACCCGGGCGTGTTGCTGTACTAGACCTAATCCATGTGTTGTGCACACACTGCATGTCCAACGCTTGCACAACGTGTGTATGTACTTGGCACACAGCGTGTGCACATTGCATGGATTGGGCCCATTGTGCATTGGAAGCTGGCACATCATGTTATGGACATGGGTTAGTGCCTGGAAACTAAACATCACACACACTAGTCCATCCCTAGGTCAGGTCATGGAGGGACACACACACACACACACACCCCGATGTTCTTCTACATGCTGCATGCCAAAGCTTACCCTACCTGGCTTCTGGACAGCAAGGATGGTTCCTGCCAAGCGGCACTGGGATTGTGATTGCATTGTAGTAGTTTATGTGGTTGTAGCTGCCTGGCGATTGGCATGTGCCATGGCAGTGTTGACTGAAAGGCTTTGAAAGTCACCCTGTAGAGTGCAGAGACTAGGGAACAGCAAGTAGTAGGGAGCCAACCCTGAAGCATGCTGAGCACAAAGAATGTATGTTTGAAAATGGCACCTTGCTTTAAAGGAGGACGTTACATGCACGCTACAGCCAGAGAGAGAGAGAGAGAGAAGTAGCCGCTCCATGTGACTATGCGCCTGGAAGCATACACAGCTAGCAGTGTCATCACCACGGGGATGCACTTTCGCCCACATTGACTACATTCTCTGGCATCCCACCGTGGGTGGCAGGTGAAGGGGCACTGCCTGGTACCATGTGTTCAGTAATCGTGACCACTTAACAGATGACCAGGTGAACACCCTCGCCTGGGTGGCATCTGTTAACACATTGTTCTGAAGTCGTTCCTTTTACTCTTTTTGAATATTGTCATGACATTGGCTTTCCTTCAGTCCTGAGTCCATCGTTGCCGCAGTACCTATTGAGTACCTGGCCCTGAACAGTCATGACTGGAGACAGGTTACTGCGCAAGTAACTTACAATCTAGGATGGACAAGAAAGGAGAGACCAGGGGGAGGGAAACATAGATAGGACTAGAATGCCTAATGGAAGAGAGAGGGTTTTAGCAGGGGTTTGAAAGTCAGGAGAGAGGCAGCAGAACATCATAGGAGAAGGATCCATCCTCCGACTTCTTGCCAAATACAGAGCTGAAATACTTATCAAACACTTCTTCCTATTCTGCAATTTACAGCTTTATCATCTCCATCGAGCAGTGGACTGATTCCAAATCGAGAATGCTTTTTGTTCTTAATATCTTCAACAAATGGTTTCTTATTGCCTTTAACCTATTATTTTATTGATTCTTTTCGTTTCCCTGATTGCCTAAATTTTAAACTACTAAAATTTGAACTCACTGACATTAATTCCCCTTTTCCTCCTTTTAAAATATACTTTATTTCTGCTTTTATGTTGCTTTTTAAACCAATGCAACTTTCCCCATGTTTGTAAGATTTTGAGCTTTTATGCATCCAGTGAGAGAGGGTCCCTGAAGAGCTTCCAGTTTTTGCTAACATTCCCTACCTTTGACATTTTCTTCCCAGGATGTTATGGCAACGATTGCTTTACATACTGAAAAATTAATCCTTTAAAAGTCTATTTCTCATTGTATCCTATTTGCTAATATGATGCAACACATTCATAAATAACTGAATGCACAGCCAATATAGTACTGTTTGGCTTCTAACCCCTGGGCAGAGGGCATCTTGATGTCCTCGCCCAGCTGGGGCTTGAGAAAGAAGAGGAGCACATTTAATCAACCACAAGACAATTTGCAACCTGAGACGGAGGTACCCACCTTCCCCCTAAAAACTGGGAGGAAATCAAAATCACCACTCCTCCCGATAGGCTCCCCATCTTCTTAATCCTTACTCCAGGAACTACATATTTATGATAACCTGCAAGCTCAAACGAATTGACATCTTCTAAAGACGACCAAGTTTCTTGAAAGCAAATGATATCATAGCTACTGATAAATTCCCAACATTCGTTATTTGCAAGCTTGCCTTTTAGTCCCTCTATGTTCCATGAGAGTAGGGTCATAGTACATCAGAGAGTTTGGTCATCCATATCTGGAGGAGGCTCCCTTGCTCTTCCTACCAACCCTTCATTTGTTATATTGGAATTAATTAATTCCTCTTTTAAATATTCCAGATTCTCTTTTTTGAAGCTGAATAAGTCCTTCAGGGCTTTCCAATGCTGGCACACTGGAAGCAATGCTACTTTCCAGCATAGAATTTTCCTTGGGCTCAGTCTCATCAATTGTATCCCACTCAAGCACAGTTCGAAAATTTGTTAGGAATAATTCAGCCAGAGAAGCAAAAGAAATCTCCTGCATCGGAACATTTTCTATCGGCTGGGAAGGGATTACCATAGACTGAGACACTAATTGAGGGTTTTTCACTGAGCAGATAGAGAAGTCCTTAGGGTACAAAATAGCTCTAGCCAGTAAGTTTTCAGCTCTTCGTATAAATATACCCATACCTCTGAATGACCCATGGGCTTTCTATATATCATCCACTGTCTTGTTATCATTAAAGGCGATTTCCCACCTCAGAAACAGTCCTCTATCACAAAGGGTTTTAGCTGTCGAGATCTCAATAGGTGATATAGATAGCCCCACAAAATTCTTAATGTAGTCATCCAAAGAGGAAAGATTTAAAATGAACCCTCTCATAATAAACTTGTACCTTCTTTTTTATTAAAGTTAAAAACCAAGGCCGGGGTCCAACAAGATCTAGTTTCTTGCAGCCATATCTTGGAGGAAAGATTGGTGGCCAAATCCCTTAGATACCCAGCATTACAATCCTCTAGATGGATTTTAGACACACTGTCTAACAGGAAAATCACAAATAAAACACATTATACCCTGGAGTCCACTAAAAACCACTCTCAACCCCCCTCCCCCCCCCATCTTCCTCATCAAATGTCTGGCGAAACAGTCATGCCTTGGACTGTTGTCGGAAGAACAGGAGGTCCGAGGACAGACAGACCCCTACTGGGTGGAAGTTCCACAGCCGTGGTGCCACCACCAAGAATGCCCTCTCCAACGTTGCCCCCCAGAAAACCCGGGGGACCTCGAGAAGGGCACCCCCAGCCAACCGCAGAGGCTGCTCAAGGATCTAGGGATGAGGTGATCCCGCAAGTAGGCTGGGCCTAGACCGTGTAGGGTTTTAAAGTAAGAACCAACACCTTGAATCGGGCCCGGAATACTATAGGCAGCCAGTGCAGTAAACGGAGCACCGGTGATATGTGCTCTCGGCGATACGGACGGGCTGCTGCATTCTGCATCAGCTGAAGTCTCCAAGGGTAGCCCCATGTAGAACACGTTACATTAGTCCAATCTTGAGGTGATGAACACCTGGATGACAGTGGCATTTCTTACACATTTGTTCTTTGCTTGTGATGGTAACATTCTTTCTGGCAGTAGGTCCGCCGTCTTTCAGTAACAGAGCCACCAATCAGGACTATTTTTTGCTAAAGTAATGCTTTGTTTTCTTCTACTGCTTGCTTCTTGCCAACCAGTTTAGGAAGTGGATACGGTCACAGCACGAGCAGAAGCCAACAGCAACTCAGGAGGCAGCAGTTGCACTACCACTGGCTGCTTCAGAAAGGTACAGGAGCAGTTGGAGGGAGGAATTGGAAGGAGGAAGGGGGGGGGAGGAGGGAGGGAAGAAAAATGGATGAGCAGAGGAGAGAGGGAAGGAGGATGCAGGTAGCCCAGTGCTTCTGTCGAGTGGGACATCCCATCTCATACTGTGTCCTTGTTATGTCCTTAAATATCATTACAATATTACTAAGGTACTCAGGATGAAGATTTAATATTAAAGTATTAATATTACTGAACATTACTGAGGCACTCTGTATTAATACTCAATATTAAAGAACCAAAGGCTCTTTTGGTTAATGACTAAGCTGTCTACAGGTGGTAATGTCCTTTGTAATCTCATTCAAACAAAGTCATTCTTGCAAAAAGCATGCCAGCAAAATTCAGACATGCGCACAACGGGTGTTTTCAGACGTTACGGGGCCGCTTGGCCCCGTACCGAAAACAACCAAATCATCCCCCACCGGGATGACCCCGTCACGCCGTATCAGACGTGCCAGGGGATCCCGGCGGGGAATCTGGGAGGGGGCGGGGCCGCACGGCGCAACGTGCGGCCGCACGGCCCTGCCCCCTCCACGCTCCCCGCCGCCCGCCCTCTGGGGAGATGGGCGGGCAGCGGGGCCAATGCAGCTGCAGCGTCTGGCCGAAATCGCCACGGCCCGGGATCCCGCCGGTGATCCTGGGCTGTGGCGCCCGACCGGATGTGATTTTTTTTGGTCCCCGCCGGGGATATCGTAACGTCTGAAAATACCCAACATCTCTATCCTTTTTAGTGTGTTACGGGGGAAGGGGGAAATGACAGGGCACGCACCATACTCCACCACACACACCTCGTTCCACAAAAAGGCCCTCTGGGTGAAAATGCCCTTCAGGATAGTAAGTGGGCCCTTCCGGGTGCGGGAAGCCCAAGGAAGTCAGGCCCCTCTCATCATCAAGCGTGGGGTTACAGGAGTCCTGTGGCTGCCTGCCACTCTCAGTCACCCGCAAGCACTCCAGGGAAGGGTCTGGGGAGGATCGCACCGTGTCCCAAACAGTGAGGGGAGAAAGGGTCCAGGGCCCAGGGCCCAAGGAGGGGAAGGGCCTTACACAACACGGAGGGGAACAGGGGCCCAGGTACGGGGGAAGGAAGGGGCCACACTCTCCCCTTCACTCACTCACCAGGAAGGGAAGCAAAGGAGGGGCAAGCCACTACGTCGCTGCAGACAGGTTACACACAAAGCTCACAGCAAACCACACACTTCCCTCGCAATAAACGACCAACAGAATGTAAGCACTTTGCTTTTCCACACGACGGGGCCAGTCCAAACCAGGGAACCTGATCACCAGGCAGCGCTGGTTTAAATGGCCTCTTCATTCAGTGCCTGCAGCTGGAGGCTTCCCCTGCAGGCGGGCTGAGCGCCGCAGGGTCCTAAATTCCACCCCTGTATCCTCAGGGGGGAGTGCAGCTGCTGGCCTGAGTGCTGCCTCTGAGAGTGTGGACCCTGTGCTGCCCTGCTCGGACAGTGGATCTGCCACAACCCGCTGGAGGGAAGGTGCCAAAGGGGGTTCTGGGGTGGGCACGGAGCGTGGGGGGACCCTGCGGCGATGGAGCCCTATGACATAGTAGCTCTAAGTTATTTAGAGAAAGCTCTCAATGAAGCTTAGACATTAACGAGGACAGTAATTAGCAAACCTAAGCAACCAGCCAAACTTCCCTACCGCCTACCTTCCCAAAAAGAAAAGCAGTTCCCCGGGCTGCCGTAAACCCAAGCAAATTTGCATCAGCATTGCTCTGCAAAACTCAATTTGTCCTGTCCTTTCTCAGTCAAATGCCTGGGAGATGCCATAATAGGAAATATGACACGGCGGTGGTGTAGCAAATCATAATGCTAATTCCTCATCATCATATTGTTACGTTCCTTGAATACAAATAATGCTGATATGTTTGAATATGGTAATAAAGTGTGCATTTGCTTATTAGTAATGAATGTCAAACTAGTCACCAGGATGGAAGTATCCCATTTCCACGGCTTTGATAAACAGCTGCTGGAACTCATGCATTTTTAATTCAAGTCCTATATTTAGGGGCTTTCAGTTTCTGAGGCAGATAAAAGGCTCGTCGGAGATGGAGGTCAGGAAGTGCCTTGCTTTCTGCCACTGCCGGTCCCTGCTTTGAGCCAGCATTCTCTTCTGATGTATGAATATTATGCAGACACTGATTGATTTTTATGCCAGAGATTAGGCTCTAAGCCTGTCCATCACTGTAAAGTAAAATATGTTACTGCAGAAGAAACTGCATAGTATCTAGTCTCTTATAAATAAGATGTTTATTGACTTTTTTCTCAATTGCTCAGGTTATAAAAACAAAGGCTTGTTAGTGTGTGTGTGCTTCTCTGCCTCCCATGCAAAGCACTCAAACGATGTGTCAGCAACTATATACATGAAACCATTGGTCCCTATAGCTACAGTTAACCACGAGAACTGGGTGAAGGAATTTACTTTCTTTGCTATAGCCATAGGCCATCACAAAATACAAACAACAGAAACAAAAGCAATAAATAAATAAATGAATAATACTAGTTTAAAATTAGAGCAAATCAACTAAAGAAAAAAAGAAATGAAACTCAGGAAATGAAACTCAGGATTCCTTAGCAGCTGCCAATCTAAGTTTTATAGCAGCAGTCAAAAATTTGGACACCTGCAGGGTGACTGCCGGATCCTGCCCCAGAAGAAGGAATACCAATGCAGCCCATTGACTACAGGGCTTCATGTCTGAGATAACCGAGGTGAGCTAATTGGACCTAGGAACTGAATAAAGTGAGCAGTCAAAAATAACACCAGGTAATGATTTGATGGTACCCAGTTTGCAACCTTGACAAATCCTCTGCTCATATGGGATCCCCTTTCATCTGCCTTCAGTGATGGCAGCAGGAAGGAGACTGAATCTGGCCAGAGCGAAAGCCCTCCTTTAGACCCAGCAAAGGGGGAAATTTTAAAAAGTTGCACAATAAGGTTCAATTGGAAATGATTTGTACACTGGGAAGAACTTTTGAGAATTGATTGCAGGCAGCAGACAATGTCTGCTTCTCCTGATCTGAAATATGCTGCTTTATCTGGGAAAGAGCGCCCAGTAAATGCACTCTGCTAGGAATTTTCAAAGAATTGATAGCATCACTATCCTCTAGTTCTAATATCCAAGCTCCTGTTCTGACATTTAGATCACCCACAAGTAAAACGGGAGAATCTGGAAATGAGATTTCATTAAAAATTCCAAGCAGAGTATCTAAGGATCAAGTAATTGATAATACAGGTATCTAGCTGTATCCGTTGTATCTCGCTGTATCAGCTAGAGTATCTAGCTTAGTCCAAAAACATTTTATCATAAAAAGTAGATATCTCCAGGGGCACATAAATATTGATAAGTACAATAGGAGGAGCACCTTTAAATCAATATCTCAACCACAAGACAATTTGCAACCTGAGACGGAGGTACCCACCTTCGTCCTAAAAACTGGGAGGAAATCAAGGACACCACTCCTCCCGATAGGCTCCCCATCTTCTTAATCTTTACTCCAGGGACTACATATTTATGATAACCTGCAAGCTCAAACGAATTGACATCTTCTAAAGAAGACCAAGTTTCTTGAAAGCAAATGATATCAGACCTACTGATACATTCCCACCATTCCTTATCTGCTAGCTTACCTTTCAGTCCCTCTATGTTCCATGAGAGTATGGGTCATAGTACTTCATAGAGTTTTCTCATCCATATCTGGAGGAGGCTCCTTTGTTCTTCCTACCAACCCTTCATCTGTTATATCTGAATTAATTAATTAAATCCAGATTTCACCTCATTTCACCTTTTATGTTGGAAGCCGCCCCGAGATGCCGTAGGCATAGGGGGCGGCATATAAATGGAATAAAATAAATAATAAATAAATAAATATTTCCAGATTCTCCCGTTTTACTTGTGGGCGATCTAAATACTAGAACTGGATCTCGGATATTAGAACTAGAGGATAGTGATGCTATCAATTCTTTAAAAATTCCTAGCAGAGTATCTAAAGAGCAAGTAATTAATAATACAAGCTTAGCTTTACTGAAAACTCTTGAAGCACATAATATGGTGATTTTTAATGGTAGGCACGATATAGATAGGTTTGGTGATTATACTTTTGATTCTGGCAGGGAGCTAGTGTTGTAGATTATGCTACAGTTTCGATAGCAAGTTTTGACCAGTGTGCAGAATTTGTGGTGCGAGCCAGGCCGGAGAGTAGTCATCATTACCCATTGAGGTCAGGTTTTATCATAGACTCTCTGACCGTATCTTTGTATGCGCCTTCCCCCCTTTGAGGATACAGCTTCCTGGGAAACGCTGAATTAGATGGTCAGGGACGATATATATTAAAATTATGGATATGCTGAACTCGGTTGAATGTGGCCATTTTAGAGAGACTGTTATGGTCTAATAGTCTAACAGTATGGTCTTCCTGGGGGAGGGCAGGATGCTAGGGATGGGCGAACGCGGTTCGGAAGTTCAGAGTTCGGCCCGAACTCGGCCTGTTCGGACAACTGAACACGAACACGAAAGCGAACATACCGAACAAACCGAACACTGAACGGCGAAATGGCCAAACAGTTTGGTCAGTTCAGATCGCGTTCGGGTGGCAAAAAAAGGTTCACTGGAAGGTCAAACATGACAGGGAGGTGTAGTCAGTCACTGAGGAGCAGACTTCCAGGCACCAGGGGTGGAGAGGCTTGCAAGAAACGAAACTA
>QEPC01014298.1:771036-782778 GCA_003113815.1 Sphenodon punctatus
AGACGGGCGGGCGCTGCGGCCAATGCAGCCGTAGCGCCCGCCCGAAATGATCATGGCCCGGAATCCCAGCGGGGATTCTGGGCCGTGATTGCTGTCCAGATGTGACGGGTCCCTTCATCCCTGCCGGGAATCTCATTCACCACGCGATCGACGCCGGCCCCACCGGACCAGCCGATCGCGTGGCGAATGAGATTCTCGGCGGGGATTGAGCGTGGTTAACATCTGCAGACGTTACGAGGGCATTCCCCACCACAGGGAATTGACTGTGGTTGAGCATGATCTCGTAACGTCTGAAAATACCCCATGTTGCAGGGCTGCATAGGGCACCAATACAACCCTGCAACATGCATAAATAACCACCAAGGGTGGTTAAAGGGTGGTTAGCGTCATGTCTGTTTTCACCCTATATTACAATCTGAAATAGGCCTTTTTCCAATTTTAACTATGTCAAAGATAAAAGCTGTCTCTTACTGGGATAAGGTTTCAAGATTGGAGTCCACGCATCTTCCTTATAAATGCTGGTATGAGCAACTGCACCATACAGGAAGCAAGGAATATTGGTTGTGGACAGGGGTAACCAAAATATTGACTCAGCCAGGATTTGTTATTGAGACCTATGGTGTGCTTAGTTCTATTGCTTTCTCTGAAATAAAACAAAGGCTTTTTGACACTGCGGCTCAAGAAGACCTGTCTATGCTTAGATCTACTAGTATTGTCCCATGGGATTGTGCAGCTAAATCTACTTTCATTTTCAAGTCTTATTTGGTCCAACTCCAAGACCCTAAATTGCGACAGGTGCTTACTTTAGCTTGATTCCAATTTATTTGACTCCACGATAATTACTGGAAGATATCAGAGCCGAGAGTATGAGGATAGATTATGTACTTGTCATTTAGACGAGATTGAATCTCTCTATCACGTGCTATTTTATTGCCCATATTATGAATATCTGAGATTGACTTGGATTATACCCATAATAGGGATAGAATCTTCCCTCTCAGGCTTCCAGAAGGCATCTTGCCTCCTGGATACAAAAGATCAGGCAGTTCTGAAATCGGTGGTGCTATTTCTTCTCTTGGCAACTCCTAAAAGGAGGTCTATTGTAAAGAAATGATTTTTATTATATTTGTATTTGTAATTGTTTTCTGTTTTATTTTCTGGAATGGCGATAGCCACAATAAAGATTACATACGTACATAATGTGTTTTATTTGTGATTATCTGTGGTTTGATTTGATGTATTTATGGTTTGTATATGTTTTAAATTGTTAGTCGTCCCTGTTGCTGATGGCAGGAGGGGGTGGGATACCAAATTGTGATAAATAAATACATTCTTTGACATTGATTCCATCCACTCTCCCTATCATTCTACGCAGTCACGCCCAACGGCCACCTTTTCCCAGCCACTCTCTTTCATTTCAGGTGCTTCCTATGGTCTATTCCCTGACGTGATTTCACCAACCCCCACGCCCCATTTCAGCCACTCCCACGACCTCCTCCTCCACCCAGGAGTCACGCCTTCCTCGGCGTCATTCCACCCAGGACGCCATTTTCTACAGGAGCTAATACAAAGTCCTCATTCTGTTCTCGATAGTCAACATTCAGAGGGAAGCGCTCTTGCAGCGATGTCAGCAGCCGTTCTCCGAGGTGGGAGGCAACTCTTTGGGCTTCAGGCAACAAGCACTTGCCTGAGGGCGGCAGGGAACGGTCTCACAGCCCCTGCCCCAAAGCCATAGGGTGAGCTTCCCAGGCATAGACACGGTGCTGCCAGGGACTGAGACCAGATCTTGACGTCCCAGTTCAATGCTGTAACAACAAGGTCTCCTTTCCACTGAGAGCAAGGCCTGTGAAATTTGTCCTACTCTGCAGACCAGAAAGGGGCTGTCGCAATGCCCAGTCCCTGCCTGACTCCACCATTCGGATGGGAGTATTCTTGCCTTCGGCTCAGGAATGGATGGAATGTTCTGCCACTTCCATTAGCATTTGCTCTTGGAGGTATTGAAGGGGTGAAGGCACATTTTCTCTCAAAGCAGAGTTTGAAAATGAGTGAGATTAGAAGAGCTCCCAGGGAACCTTAGAATCTTAGGCTGGATCCACGCAAGACATACAACACAGCAGAAATTGCTCCCCCCTGCATTTTTATTGCTCATGTAAATGATTTAGCTCGCAAGATCCTGCACGAGCAAGTCCTAAATCACCCGAAACTGATGAGCTGTGAAAACTGAGGTTTAAAAATCAAGTCATGTCCCTTCCGTGCACTGGTGATAGCGTGCGAAGGACAAGTCACTTTTATTGCCCTTTCTTATTCCTCCACTGAGAGAGAGACGTGTTTTGGGGGACATTTTGGGTGGCTGTCATACCCACTCCCACCTCAAGTCATTTCTTCCAGCCAGCATTGCCAGTGCACAGAGCAAAGGGTGCTGCCTCGGCTCCCAAGCCGCTGCTGCTTTTAACTCGGTTTCCTCCATGTAAGAAATGCCTCCCAACTCAAGAGGAGATAGCGGTCGCTGAGAATGACACCGTAGGGGGGAACGCGCAGCAAGAGTGAATGTGGAGGAGGGAGATTTGGCAGCACAGGTGAAGGACGGTAAAGCACAGCAGGACTCGCGTGCAGGGAATGAAAGAGCCGGGAGTAAAGCTTTTGTGGGAATGGAATGCAGCCTTAGGGGTCATCTAGCTCAACCCTGGCAGGATGATGACAGCGACACCATCCCCGACAGCCTCTGTCTGAACACCTCCAGCAATGGAGAGCCTACAACCTCCCTAGGCAACTTCTGCCAATGCGGAGCAGCTCTTACTGTTAGCAACTTTTCCTGATGTTCAGCTGAAATCTCCCTTCTTGTAACTTGAACCCTTTACTTCTAGTCCTTCCCTCTGTAAAGAACAGGTTCTTGCCATCTCCTTTGCGGCAGCCTTTTAAAGATTTGAAGACTACTATCATGTCTCCCCTTAATCTTCTTTTGATTAGGCTAAACATACCCAGTTCCTTCAACCTTTCCTCATCAGACTTGCTCTCCTCCTCTGAACAAGGGAAGACCATAATGAACAGGCCTGATTTTTAAAAGTTTTTTAAAAGGAGGAAAATCTTTATTGAAGAAGATAAAGTATCAACTGCCACTTTTCGAGCCATACTTCATAACTCAGAGAAGCAAACGAGGGCAGAGGCCCAGTTTCTTTTCAAAGTCTTTGCAGGTCACCTTTGATTTGCTTCCAAAATAACATTCTAACAATGTTAGCAAGTAGCTGTTAAATTCTGGCAGCAGTGGCTCTTGCTTTAAAGACATTATTTATAATGCTTTATCCCTCTCCCTGCATGTGTCTTTGAAGTTTCCAAGGAGAAACTTGTCATGATTAATGAAGGCAACATTTCAGCCTTCCTCATGGAAAGGTTTTGGTTCATTTTTGATCCCACAATGCACCCAGAGTTTTAGAAAGTGTTATAAAAACTACAGATGAAAGCAAAGCAGTTCAGGTGGTGTCTGATTGGACTGAGAGTCTGCAAGTTTGGGCCATATGTCTGATAAGTCAGAACTACAAATGCAGAGCTTGAGGTAAAAAGAATTGATACTGGGTTAAAAACCAAGAATCTGTAGATAACAGTAAATGCAGATTAAGAATGCTTCAAGGGTTGGAGTGCTGGGTCAAGATTGGGGCCAGGAGGAAGAGGAAAAACAAGGGCTTGGAGTAAGGCTGAGGAAATGGGCAGGACTAGAAACTGGGAGCAAGAGCTAGGCAGGAACAGGAACCAGAAGTGAGGAGTTCCAGCAGCAAGCCTTGGATTCTGGCTGGTGGCAGGAGAAGGGAGAGGCAGGGAGTAATACTAACTACAAGTGGAAATAAAAGTTTTCAATTTAAAGTGGGGGAAAAGGTGTCTGTGGAAAAGACTACATGCACCTTTCGGCTCAATGTGAGCTGAAATGAGAGCTAGAACCCGGGGGATGGTTGGAAGAATGATCATTTTATCCCTCAGTCATTAACTTTAAGGTGCTATAAATCAGGGACTCCCTCCCCAAACCCCATATAAGTGTTCATAAACATACTATTGCTCCCACAGAATCATTATCAGACTGTGGCTGTGCTGCACTTTAATTAACAGTTCCACTCCAAAGCACTTACAGTCTAAAACCTTGCAGGATTCCCTGCCGCTCCCACTAACGAACGTTACTTCTCCAAAACAGTTTGCTCAGGGATGCCTGACAAGTTCTCCCTTCCTTTCCTTCGGTTTGCTTTCCAGAACCGTGACTCAGCTCTTGCAGTCTCTATTTTGATTTAAGCCCCCAAAACTTGAACTTTTGGGACCAAATTTTCAAGAATGTAACCTCTTTTGCAAGGCCTGTTGAAATTGGTCTGAGTCGCTAAAGTACACTGAATACACGGAACCAGAAGAGGCTGCACCGCCCTCAGCACCCCAGCCGTGGAGGTGGAATGGGGGCTGGAGGAGCTCTCCTTACCCAGAAATCCTCAGCCTTTAGCAGAGGCCAGGAAGTTGCACTGCTGCCACCCAGCCGGCTGGCTTGTAGTGGAAGCTCTGCAGTGGCACACTGTGGCGGAGTACTGTATAAATTTAAAGATAAACGTACAACCCCACTTCAGCTGCCCTGAAGGCAAAGGGAACTCTGACTCAAATGATACACATTTCAGGGTCCCATTTCTGGAGGCCGTAAGTAGAGGCTATCAAAATACTGCACAATACTTCCAACGGAGAGCTGGCCCACTAGTGACAGTGAAATAGTCTAATGTACAGCCCTGCTCATTTCGAACATTACAACCGCATCGCCATAGGAAAGGGACCATTCACAAGCCAGAAAGGAAGACCAAGTCCTGCACGTAGGTTTCAGTCATTCAACCCCTTCTAAGAATGCAGACCCGCAGGACTATCATTGCACCAAGGCTCAGGAAGCAGGCAAGAGAGCTAGTCCCAGAAGAGCATCCAGCTATGTGGGGTCTATGCACGACCCTGCCACTGACCTCAGAGACTGACAAGGGGCCTCAGAGGGCATCTAGACCAGCCCCCTGCTCTGTGCAGGAAATCCACAGCGACAGCATCCCGGACAGACGGTCATCCAGCCTCTGTTTGAAAACCTCCAGCGACAGAGAACCTCTGTTAGGAATTTCTTCCTAATGTTTAACTGAAATCTGCTTTCTTGTCATTTGAGCCCACTATTTCTAGTCTTGCCCTCGGGGGCAGGAGAGAACAAGTCTTTGCTATCCTCTCTGTGACAGCCCTTCAGATATTTGAAGACGACTATCACGACGTCTCCTCTTGGCCTTCTCTTTTCTAGGCCGAACATACCCCTTTCCTCACAGGACTTGCTTTCCAGACCATTTTTTGTTGCCCTCATCTGAACCCGTTCCAGTTTGTCAATGTCCTTCTTAAATTGCGGTGCCAGGAACTGCACACAGGACTCCAGATGAGGTGTGACCAGCGCAGAATAGAGTGAAACTACGACTTCTCGTGGCCTGGACGCGGTGCTTCTGTTAATGCCGCCTACAATTGCATTAGCCTTTTTAGCAGCTGCATCGCCGTGCAGAGTCATGTTCAGCTTGTGATCAACTACAGTCCCTAGGTCCTTTTCACATGTACTGCTGCCAAGCCAGGTATCACGCATCCTATACTTGTGCATTTGATTATTCTTACCTAAATGCAGAACTTTACATTTTTTCTCTGTTGAATTTCATTTTGTTAGTTTTGACCCAGTTTCCCATCCTGTCAAAATCATTTTGAATTTTATTTCTATCCTTCAAGGTGTTATCTATCACTCCCAGTTTTGTGTCAACTGCAAATTTTATAAGCATCCCATCCATCTACTCCTTCATCCAAGTCATGAATAAAGTTGTTGAACAGTCCGGGCCCAGGACCAAGTCCTGTGGCACCCCGCCCGATACCTCCCTCCGGATAAGTGAGGAGCCATTGAGGAGTACTCTTCGGGTGCTTTTAGACAAGTTCCTCCCCATTCACTATCCACCCACTATACATGTTGCAGGGTTGCCCTACGGGTGCCCTGTGACATGTATAATGGGTGGGAGGTGGGTGGGGAGGGGCTTGTCTAAAAGCACCCAAAGAGTCCAGTTCTTCAACCAGCTGTAAATCCACCTCACGGTAGGATCATCTAGCTCACATTTTACCAGCTTGTCAACAAGGAGATCTTGGGGGACTTTGGCTGTTTTTTACACATGCACTATTATTCCAAAGTAGCTGTCAATCCGGATTTCTCATTCCAGAGTTGTCATTCAGGGATAACTGTTTACAGGATCATTAATATTCTGGAATAAGCACTAATCCAGAATAAGCAATAAGAATTTCTCTATGGCCCGGGCCAGGGAATAAGCGTCTACATGAACACTGTTCCAGGCTTACTGCTTTCCCCTCATCATTCATGCTATTGGACTTAGCTGATATTTAACTTTAGGAAAGTAATTTTTGTACCTTTGTTTTCTCTCCCAGCCTCCAGCTGTTCAAACTGCAAGCTCATTGTGATGTCTCTTCCTAATAAAGCTTGACTTGAAACATGATCAAATGTTCAGAGAAAAATAATAATCCCTTTTTGGTTATTGTTAAAAAGCCATTCAGTAGGGATGGGCGAACAGATCGCGGTTCGGGTTCGGTTGTTTGGTTCGGCTGCATTCGGGTTCGTGTGTTTGGGTGGTTCACCTGCTTCGGGTTCGGCCGTTCGGTTCGGCCGTTCGGGAAGAATAACACGAGAGCACGGGAAGCCATAATTGCGCCAGAAACCGGAAATTCAAGTGCGTGCGGAGCTGTGTGGTGAGTGAGTGTGTGTTTGACTGGGTGGCTGTTCGGTTTTTGTGTTTTGGCTGTGTTTGTGTTAGGTTTGGCTGTGCTGTGTGTTTGGGTGGTTGGTGATTGTTGGTGTGCGTTGTGGGTGACTGTTTTGTGTGTGTGTGTTACTGTGGGGTTTTTTAAAAAAATAAAAATGAAGAAGGCTACGTTGCTGATCCCCTGGCTAGGGGCCAACTTGCCGGTCGAGGAGGAGGTAGAGATAGAGGCCGCTGCTCCTACTACACCTCAGGAGGTGCTGCCAGGTTTGTAAAATTTATTTTTACTTTGAGGACAAGAAAGGCTCTATCCGTTAGAGCGAGCTCACTGGCGTGCGGGTGGGTGCGTGCGTGGGTGGTGGGCATCAGTCAGGCACAAACAGTGGGCATCAGTGGGTGGCAGCGGATGTCTGCAACAGAGAGAGAGGATACTGTAGTGTGGGGGGATCTGGCACGAGCAGCACCCCCACCCAAACATGTGCCAGGCTAGCAAGGGTCTCCACTCTCCAGTTGCCATCCCATTCCCTACACACCCTCAAATAAGGGCAGGGTCTTTCCTCCAGCCAGGGTCACATCTCCTGTCGCCATCCCTAGCACCCCCAGGAGGGCAGGGTTTGCACGTGCCAGCCAGGGCCTTCCTAGTTGCAATCCCAAGCACCCCAAGGAGGGCAGAATTTGCATGTGCCAGCCAGCCAGGGTCTCTCCATTGCCATCCCAAGCAGCACCCAGGGAGCGCAGGATTTGCATGTGCCAGTCAGGGGCTTTCTAGTTGCAATCCCTAGCACCCCAAGGAGGGAGGAGTAGAGGCATCATCATAAATGCATGATATTACTTTGATGTTCTTAATGTGTTCCTATTTCAGAGAGGAGTCAGATGCCGGCCCCAGCGCTGCTGCCAGGACCAGGCCAAGCACTCGGAGGACCCCTAGGCGTAGGCAGAGGTCACTGCCACAGTCAGTGACACCCCCAGACATCCGGCGCCAGACGTCAGATGTCTGGAGGTTCTACCACAAGGGCGACGGAATCGCCACATGCAAGGTATGGCACGGGGACTGGTACAACAGGGAATGAATTACCCTATGACCTGTTAGGAACAGAAGTCCCCTGCAGAGAGAGATTGGATGGCCACCCCAGTCCACCCACTTGTGGAGATAAAATGCAGGCAGGGCTTGACAGACCATTGATCTGACACAGTATGGCACTTCTTATGTTCCTATCTTTTTCTGCACTTTTTAGATCTGCCACAAAATAATCCGGCACCAGAGGGAGGGGACCACATCTGGGATAATCACCCACATCGAGCGGAGGCATGGCCTGAAAGTGAGGTGGTAGGGTGAGGACTCTGATGTGGCCATGGAGCCCCAGCACCAGAAGAAGGGGGGGAAGGCAACCCGCAAATGGCGGTATATAAGCCCTTCCCCCCCCTCCAGCCCTGACATGGAGGAGACCCCCGGGCCCAGGGAGGATGTAGAGGTCAAGGCCCTTTAGGCCAACTTGCAGCCCAACCGTGACTGTGCGGCGGAGATCCAGCAGTCTGTTGCCACCATGGAGACCCGCCTGATGGAGCAGCTGCAGGCAGTTCAGGTGGAGCGGAGGAAAGTGGAGGCATACGGGCAGTATGTCTCCACCGAGCTGAACCGTGTGCAGATGCACCACCAGACGGTCTCCAGGTGGCATAGGGACACAAAAAAGGGCGTGGAGTTTGCCGTGGCCCACGGCTATGTGCTGGACGAGTCCTGGTTGGCCGGCCCAAAGGGCTGTGATGTGCCCCAATGGCTGTTGCCTTTCCCCCAATTACCGGGGGACAGGCCCAGTGGCAGCAGAGACTCTTAGTTTAATTAATACTAGGTTTCCGTTACATGTTTGCTTTTGTTTTATTAAATGTTTTTGTTGTTGTTGTTTTCTTGTTATTTAAATAGTTTCAATTAAAGTTGTTATATTAATTGTTACGAGCTTTGTTTGACCTGTCCAATCCCTATGTGCTGAAGTTCTGGCTGGCAGGTGGCAGAATCTCATACAGCTTGTCGATCCCTACCTGCAACACCTGCCACCCCATGTAGCGTAGTTATTAACCCAAAGATGTGCTGTGCCAGCAGCAGGGTCTCAACTTGCTGACAGCCCCCCAGGAGGTGCAGGGCTTGTGTTTGTGTGGGTGGGTGTGACAGAGAGAAAGAGAGACAGGCTCCTTGGCAGTGGGCAGCAGGAGCCGGTGGTCAGAGGGGCTTTTAGTTTCAGCAGCTTCAGCGGGCATCCACGGGTGGGTGCGGAGGAGTAGGCTTTGGGGGAGTGGGGGGCAGGCTGGCGTGGGGGCACCGGACTTCTGGATGCAGTGAAATGGAATGCATCCCCCAGTGACTGGAATTATGGTCCCAGAATCTCGTTGATGGTTCCTGGTAGGGACGGGCATGACTGAATCAGGGATAGTGGAATGACAGCCTAAAGCCTATGGGGCACACTTCATTCGATCAGGCAATAGGTGGTAGCAGGGCATCAGGTACAGGGACACACACAGGCAGGCAGGCACATAGAATACGTTGTGTGTGTTGTATTCCATCTCATTACGGTAGGTTTGCTGTGTGCTGGATGTGGCCAATGGGTATTAATGGGCGCATGAGCACAGATGGGCGTTTTTCCTGGTTCTGGCAGGTGTCATCCAGGTATATACCTACCTCTCCCCCTCTAACCCCCATCTCCCTCGTTCTAGCTGGGAACCTCTCTCTCTGGCCATATACCGCAGGTGACAGCATGGGTAGGATCATGTGTGTCTCACCTTCAAGCAGTGGGTGGGCTTTCTCTCTCTCTCTTTCGGCAGCAACCTGGGAGGGCAGACAGGCACCTTGGCATGAGAGGCAGGAAGGCAGGCTGAGGCAGGCTTTGAGCTTGGCGGCAACCTGGGGTACAGAACACTTGGCACAGACAGCATATAGGTCTGGCAGCAGCAGCTGTTTCTTTATGTCATGGCACTGATAGCATATAGGCCAAGGTTCTCTTAGACAGTCGATCCTAAGGCCGCTTTTAGACATGCAGCTGGATCAGGCGCGGGAGCGGCGAAACAGCCGCGGCGCTGTTTTAGACAAACCGGAAGTGGAAGTTGTGCACGTGATCCGGCGCCGCGCATTCTTTTCGGGCCGCGTATGTCACCCCAGAGAGATCAGGGTGGTTCGCTCGCGGTCGGCAAAGAATGCGCGGCCCCGGATCACGCGCACAACTTCCGCTTCCGGTTCGTCTAAAACAGCGCCGCGGCTGTTTTGCCGGTCCCGCGCCTGATCACAGCTGCACGTCTAAAAGTGGCCTAAGAGATAGGCGAGCATTGTTGACAAGGGACGGGTGATCACCGATAGCCTCCATTTCCCGCAGCCGATCGAAAGGTAGTTGGGTACAGGATCATCCTGGGCCAGCTCCAAATCATCCAAGGGCAAGCTTCTAGATAGAGTGGATAGAAGATGGATAGACAGTGGATAGAAAGATGGCTCTCCGTGAGTTGAATGACGGGCCCCAGAACCCTGATGGTGGGCCCTGGGGCTAGAGTGGCAGCTTCTAGATAGAGTGGATAGAAAGATGGATAGACAGTGGATAGAAAGATGGCTCTTTGTGAGTGGAATGACGGGCCATTGTGAGAGGAAAGAATACGAGCTAGAAAATATGGCAGCAAGCTGCGAAAGCTTTATGGATTAAAATGGAAGGGAGCCTCCAAGAAGCAAGTGTGCTCCCTCAGACTGAGACACTTTGCTGGCTCTACAGAATCTCCTGGCCAAGTGTGTCCACTCTCCCTGCCTTGGCCCGTCCCAGCTGCATTCTGTCCCCACACTTCTCTGGTGGGGGGAGGGGGGAGAGTGAGAGATCTCCAGATACCCCCACCCCACCCCACCCTGCAGGGTGTTTGCTCGCTGCCTCTATGTTGGGAGCGGGGCCCTGCGAGATGTTCCCAAGGTTTGAATGCTGCTGGTTCCAGGTCCCCCGCTCTAGAACACAAGCTGCCTTTTGTGTCTGCTGCTCAAAGCGCCTCTTCCCCCCCCCTCCCTTCATGGCCCAGTATCCTCTGAGACCCACATGCAGAGCTGGGACTAGGGCATCCCCAGCCCTGCAGCTGGTGGGATATGTGGAGGCCCTGCTGGTGCTTGGGAAGGGGAGGGGCAGGCAGAGCTCCCCACCCCTCAGGCTGGGTACAAAGCCCTCACAGATAATTAATTGAGACCCATGACGGTGGGTGCTGAAGTTAAGGTGTCAGCTTGTGAATCTTGGCCACAATCCTCCCTGCCTGTAACTTGGCCCCAGGACCCTGGCAGCAGGTTCTGGGGCTGGAGTGGCTGCTTCTGGTCAGGCTTTGGAATGACATTGGAATGTGCGATAGGGATCTGCGAACAGAACCAGGTTCAGCTGTTCGGCCGTTCGGGTCAAACTTTGAGTTCATATTTGGTATTTAGTTCAGTCGGGCTCGGTTCGGTCTTTAGTTTGTTGCAATCGGGAACTGAAAATAACATTTGGTTTTTGAAATAAAGGGAAAAAACTGGAAAACATATTTCCCACTATAACATTTTTGTTTCTTATTCTATTTTGATGGAATTTGGGGAGATTGAACCCCCAATGGAGGGCACTATGTGTACCAAAATATGAAACGATTAGATAAAGGGAACTGATTTCAAAAGCAATTGAATGTTGTGATTTTAAGAAAAGCTCCATACACATTCATGGCTACAACTTCTTTATCATGCATCCAATATTCATGAAACATGCGCATATTACGTCCCTTCATATTCTTAATACTTCTGCCAATTTTTAGAAAGAGTGCATAAAGGGTCCCAAGGGTATAAGACATTAATCTGAAAATACATTTCCAGCTGTAACATTTTGATATTTCATTCTGTTTACAGGATATTTAGCAAGAATGTATCGAATACCTTTCCTGCCATTTTAGCAAATGTACAGGAGATTTTGATAAAGGGCCCCAATTATATAAGCAATTGATGTTG
>QEPC01014298.1:784132-816162 GCA_003113815.1 Sphenodon punctatus
GGGGGGGGGGGTGCGTCGGCAAGTGTGGAATCATCAGAGACTGATGAAGAACCGATGGACACTCACAGGCACTTCCAAAAGGTGTTTTCCTTTGGAACGCGGACACTTGCCCTTGTCTAATCCCTAAGAGGAAGCAAATGGGCAGGGCTGGCCTTAAGCAGGGCCAGTCAGAGGGAGCCCCACAGGGAGGCCAGTCTCGGTAGTCTCAGGCCCCAGGACAGGTTATTTCTGAAGCACCCTCTCTCCTCCCACAGATCTTAGCCCCTGGGGTGGCTGCCTCCTGCAGGGCCCTGTGCCCCCCCTCCTCTCACTTTCAGTAAAGTCACAGTTCCCTGAATCCCCTCTGCCAAAGTTGGGAGAGAGAGAGCGTGTGCGTGTGCGTGTACATGCGTCACGCACCTGTGTGTCTCTGAAAACCAATTACACTTCTTTGTTTTTCTAAGCAAACTTAAAGTCTGCCCATTCTTAAAGGGGTGGGCTGAGCCGGGGTGGGGTGGGCTGGGGGCTGCATTTTGCTCTGTGTAGCTAAAACCCAGTGACTTCCAGAGAGGCTCTTTGCAATGCAGCTTAGTCAGTCCTCACAAGGGCCTCAAGGGGAGTGGCTTGAGGACTGCAGGCAGCCATCGTGGTCAAGCTGCCAGTGAAGCTTCCTAACAGAAAAGGAAAGCGATTGCGTGCTTCTTTCTCGCAGTTTCATTAGTACAAATATGCAGAAATGAGGCCTATCAAATAAAAGCTACTCTGCTAGAAAAGAATAATTCAGTCGAATGTCTTAAGAAATTAACCCATTTCTAATATTTCTTCCAAAAGATAATTCTGCAACCACCAGAAGTACCGGGCTGCTTTTGCAGGAGGGGCGGGGTATAAATCTATAAAATAAAATAAATAAGTAAAACTACTGCTTTAAAAATAAACAGGCCAGGCACTGGGAGGGGGCAGCAAGGGGGTGCCCCCTGGTTCTTATCTGAGCCCTTCTGCCGGGGAAGCAGGGTCACAATGGAGGAGCTCTCCTGCTCTTTTCCAACATGGCTACACCCCTTTCAGAGAATGATGATGTCACAATGCTCAGAAAGGGGGAGGGAGGGGCTATGCCAGGAAGGGTGCAAGAGGTCGATCCCGCTGACCGCTGGAGCAGCTGCCTAGCCATCAGGTGACCTGGGGACGGGGGAGAGCGAGGCAGCTGGCACAAGCCCATGAACGCCCTTCTGAAAGGCTGTCCCCGCTTGTGATTACTGTAAGGGGACCTCATGAGAAGGCTCCAGGCCACTCCCAGCCCGTATAAGGGGCATGCCTGTACCAGAAGCAGATCTCCTGCTCCTTTCTGACACAGCCCTGGCGCCGCCCCCAAAGTAAATTCTGCTAGAGCCACTGAGCCTATCACATTTATTTATAGTATAATAATAATAAATCTTTATTGTGCTGGCCATAGGCCATGACAAGACACTCATAGTATGCATAGCATATACCTCACATAAAAACAAATGAGTACAAACGTTCCATCGAATGACCAAACGCATTTACGCCACCATCAAAGAGAAAGAGAGAAAGACAACACACGGCAGGCCTAATTTAATTAACCCAGTCATGGTACCTCCCTACCTTAATTCATCATTTCCTCCTTTCAACTTTCTTGGCCCTAGTTTTTTGCATAAGAAACACATTGCGAGCCATTACCTCAGTAAGTGGTTTGTTTACACCCGCGAGGAGATATATTAACTTTTGATTTACCGATAAATTGGGGGGAGTTACAACCCTCTCCTCCAGCCTTCTTCGCAAATTGGCAAACATTGGGCAAATGAATGGACTATGTCCTCTATTTCCATTAAGCAATTAGGACACATTCTATCTGCATATGAGGTAGCAGTGTATCTTCCCTCCAGAACCGCAGAGGGCATCATTTGAGTCCTTATTACAAAAAACGCTCGTTTATGATGGAATGGTATATCCCAGTTAATATACTCAGCTTNATGTCTGTCTCCAGTTCCACCTGATGCAGGGCGGCTTTCTGTTCAAGAAGCTGCTCGAGCACCAGGAAGGTGGAATTCCACAGGGTGGAGACATCTTGTATGAGCGTGGGCACTGGGGACCCTTGATCGGCCTGCTTCTCCCGGAGGAGCTCGTTGCCCTTCACGCTGCGGTTGAAGAAGCCCGCCAGTTTCCTCCCCCGTTCAACCAGGGAGCTAAGGGTGCCTGGCCCAATCCCCTTCTCCCCCAAGCCCAGAGCGTCCTTCACCATGAGATGGAGGGTGTGTGTGGCACAAGGGATGCTCATGAAGCCCCGTCATGGACTGCCTTTAGGATATTGGCCACATTGTCCATGACTACACACCCCTTGGTGAAGGCCACGCCTGGCGTGACCCACTCCCTCACCATGGTGGCCAGGGCTGCCTCGAGGTTTCTCGTGGTGTGGGAGCTGTCCATGACTTGGGCCTGAAGCAGGGCCCACCTATACCCTGCTTCAGATCCCCTCCTGCCACTGCCAAGCGCTGCCTTTGCATCCTGCCACCAGTGTGCAGTCACTGCCAGGTACGTGTGCTGTGCGTTTCTGGCGGACCACAGGTCCGTGGTGAAGTGAACCGTTGCCCCCCCAGCCGTTGCCAGCTGCTCCCTCACCCGCTCCTTCAAAGCCCTGTAGAACTGTGGCACCACGGTCCGACTCAGGGTGGAGCAGGAAGGAAGCTTAAAGTTGGGGGCCAGGAATCCATTCAGCCGCTGGAAGCCCTTGTCCTCCACAGTGGACAAGGGCTGGCCATCCAGGACAATCATCTCTGCGAGCAAGCGCTTGGATATCTCCTGGAAGCCTGTGCCACGGCGCCCTGATGATGGCCTTGACACATCCCCCCACCCCATCTCCTCCATGGTGGACTGATAGCGCTGCTGGGGAGGCTCCTGCTGCTGTTCTGGCCCCATACTGCTCCTGCTGCTAGAGGAAGCAGCAGTTGGTGCAGGACGCTTGCCCACTGAAGGAGCCGGGCAACTGGCTGCTGGAGTCGGGAACCTGCTGGCATCCACTTCCCCTGCCTTCCCGCTGAGCAGCAGAGCACTGTGGCATGACTTCAGGTGCCTGGCCATTGCAGTTGTGCCAAGACTGGCGAGCACCTGCCCACGCTTCACCACCTTATTGCACAACGTGCACTGCACCTCTCTGGGGTCATCTGCCCGCACCGGCTTAAAATGATCCCAGACTGAGGATTTCCCCCCCCCTGCTGCCTTCTTGCCCGCCCCGGCGGACACACTGCTACCAGCGCTGCTGGGAGGGGGAGAACATGGTGGCCCTGGCGACACAGCTCTAGGAGGAGGCTCAGCCATTGCCTCAGCTCCAGACATCTCCTCTGCGGCACTAGTGTCTGCCTCTGACTCACTGTCTGTGATTACGGTGATGTCCCATGAAGGGGAGCACTGGGACCCAGAGGCTAGACTGTCCGTGCCCGCCATGCTGCTGGCACTCTCCCTGGGCCCACTTCTGTAGCTGCTGCTGCTGCTGCTGCTCCTCTCCCTACTGACATTGCCTGGGGATCGGGCCCTGCCTCTAGCAGCCGGGGTGGGATCCACCAGCTCTGCACTGCTGAGGATCGCCTCGACAGTGGGGGACATTGGTGGCCCTGGAGGAACATCGGAAGCATCCCCAGCACCTCCAGCACCACCACCAGCAGAGACAGATGCAGCCTCAAGTCCTGCAGGCCTTCCAGTGCCCTGCGTGGCAGTGGAGGAGGGTACTGCCAGGAGGCGCCGCTAAGTTTTTATCTGATATTATATATAGCTATATCTACACTAATGTAACTACTATTAACTAATAACTATTCTAAATGCTATGAACTAAATGGATTAAGTACACACTACTCCTACAAACACTAAAACTAAATCACTATCTCTATCACTAAACTAACTCCTACAACTGTCTACTATCTCAAACCTTCAATCTAATCTAATCTATCTATGGGATGGGGGGGAAATCACATACAACGCAAGGAGGGGTACAAAACTGAAATGAAACCTAAAGCAATCTAATAATAATCCTATTCTAAATGAATCAAAAAATGGGGGAAGGGAAGGGAATCAGGGATGGAATATATGGGAGAGGGAAAGGATTCAATGGATGGGGNCCACAATCCTTTATCGCAGGGATCTTTGACAAAGTAGGTTTTAATAGAACTAAGAGATCATCGATCGCTAGTAAAGCCATCTCCGGATCAGAGGTAATATCTAGACGTGCCCTTAACTCATTAGCATAATATGATGCCAGGATATCTACTATCTCCCTTTCCAGGGCATCAGACCAGGGCCTATGCACCCGGCTGGGCTGAGACATCAACACTCCAAAATTGGGGTCCTGACCGGGGAGGGGGGGAATCTACAACCCCCTTAAAAGTCACGCATATGGGGAAGTGGTCAGTATTTATAGTATAATATATATAGAAAAATTATAGTAGAAAAATACATTTTGTGTAAGATTTTCCTGGCCACATGGAGACTTTGCCAGATGGCTGTGATCTCTTTGGGGACAGGAACATTCTGTTTGCTATGTGTTCAAGGGTCCATACAATGGGCCCCTGATCTAAGTAAGTATAAAACAATAATAGTTGGACATATACAGTCTAATTCTATATTGTGTAAATTGGCACAGCTCAATGAGTTGCACAAGAAAAGTTTGATATTAGCAACCATACACCAATTATAACTAGTTTTTATTTTATTTTAAAACGAAGAAACCAAAATGTCTGACTGGGGATTTTAAATACGCATTGCGAAGTATGTGGCTAAAATACCTTTGTTAGTCTCCTTTCATTGATCTGTTATGGCTCTCAGTTTGGACAACATGCCAGTCTTAGTCCATAGTTCACGGGTGAGGGAGTTACTTATCCAAGGGAGCATAGTGCAAGTGAATTCAAGAAGGGAAATAAGAATTTTGGTTAAGCTTCATGTAGACGTTGGCCCAGTAAATATTTTACGTGGGACTAAGCACAAAAGGGGCATCAGAACAAGTGACTGAATAAGGCAACGACGGGGGTTTTCAAATGTGACGGTGGCCTGCATTGCCAGGCTTTGTCCTGAGGGCCACCATCACGTTCGTTTTCCCACACCAGATATTAGCACAGGATAGATCCCGCTGTGGTGGCAGGCCTACAGCTAGCCCGAGCTGTGACTCAGGAAAATCTCTGAGGCCGTTTTTAGACGATCGCGGCCGCGCTCGCGCTTGTTTTGAAAAAATGCCGGGAGCCGGGATCAGACGATAGACTCCCGGGAATCATGCGCTTGGAAGGGGGATGCGCATGCTTTTCCGGCCACGTTTGACTGGGTCGATTTTTCAACCCGGTCAAATCGCGGCCGGAAAAGCATGTGCGTCCCCCTTCCGGATGCGTGATTGCCAGGAGTCTATCGTCTGATCCCGGCTCCCAACATTTTTTCAAAACAAGCGCGAGCGCGGCCACGATCGTCTAAAAACAGCCTGAATCAAAGCCCACGCTAGCTTCCACCATGACCAGGATCCGACTGTCTGACCGGGAGTAAAGCAGGCTTTCATGTTTGAAAGCCTGCTTTGCTGGACCCGCTCCGTAGTCCCCGCTGGTTCTGGGCACCAAGGCGGCTGTCATGGTCACCATGGCTGCCAGTCAGGGAGGGCTGCTGTGGGCAGCATGGGGCGGCCTGGCCTCTGTCGTGTTAATTGGAGGCCTGGCAGGATCCCTGCTGTGATGGCAGCCCATCTTCGGAGGGGGTAAGTTCATGACAGTGCCCAAGCGCTGTCATATTTGAAAACACCCAAAGGCAATGAATGGCAACACTTGCAAATGGTGCTGCCGAAAGTTAGGATTAGGGAGGGGACTCCAGGGGGGATTTTGGTTTGGGATTTTTCAGTTTCGGTTCCTTATAGATTTCAGATCTCTTTTTGGTTTGGAATTTTTTCGGTTTTGGTTCTTTTTCTACCATTCAAATCAATGGGAATTAGCAGCAATGGGAAAAAAAACCTGAAACTGGCACAATGTAAAAAAAAACTGAAACAAAATCAATATAAAAGAACCGAAATGCTTGAACCGAAAAAATCTGAAATTACAGATTAATCCGAAATGGCCATTTTTAGGCAATTTTCGTTTTATCCAAAACTGAAATTCCCATCCCTAGTTGGGAAAGCACATATTATTTTGGACATGATTTGTAAAGTCTCATTCCTTTCTTACATCCAGCATTATTTTCTGGCACATAATACATTAATACTGAGTACAGATAGGCATTTGGATTTGGTCTATAACTGCTTGTAATGGGTTATTACAGATCAGTCATTACAGATCAAACCGTACCAAACCGCAACATGCCTATTACGGTTTTGTTCTTATCTACACAATTTTTTTTTTAAATGTAAAAAGACTGCACATGCACAAATGGCCAGTGCCCATGCACAGACCGGATGCCCTTTTCCAAAATGGTGGCGATGCTGCCATTGCCATTTTGGGAAACGGCACACGTGCAGAATGGTCCGGTAGTCATTTTGCCCCCGCGGAGGGCTTTTTTATTTTTAAAATTATTTTAATGTTTTTAATTGATTTAAAGACATGCTGATAAATCCTAAACTACATAGGGCATATACCCTCTTACGGCTGCAGCTTGTTGAGACGGCTGTAGTGGAGGGCAGATGTAAGGGGATTCCACTTCCTCAAAGTTTATGTAGTTGTTCTGAAAATGTAGTTGAAACTGCTCAACATTTTCTATTGGAATGTCCTCAGTATTCCTCCTTAAGGTCGGTATGGTTGGCCCCACGCTTACTTTTGGGTAAAACATTTGATTCAGATGGCTGCTATGTTGACCTCCTTAAGCTTACACAGAGGGAGGCCATTATAGCTCTGGCAACCCTTGTTTTGTTGGCCTCCAAAAAGAGGGTTAGCATTCGAGGCCCACTGAATTAAATGGTAGGATGGAGTAATAGTTGTTTGACTGTTGGCTGTGCCAGATATGGGGATACAGAGGATGGTTGTTAATCATACCAATGCATTGATACTGATCAGGCTACAATATTTTTATGTTTTATGTGATATTTTATGTTTTACTTATTATCTTATTTATTACTATTGTATATATTTGTATTTTTGTTAGTATTTGTTATCTTATATTTGCATATGGCAAAAGCTATGCTATAATAAATAATCAATCAATTAATTTAAATATGGATTTGGAAATGGTGGGATCTGAACTGAAAAGGGATCTGTACTGCAGTTTCCTCCAGCGGAATGCCCGTAACTGAGGGACCTCACTGTCAGGCCTTGGGGCCTGATGGGATTCTTCCTTGGGTTGGCTTGGCGTGTGCATTTACATTTACAGCATCAATTGACACAATATTGTCCTGAGTTACTTGCCTTCTGTTCCCAGCCTTTCTGTCCCATCCCCAGCACACAGCGGGCGTAAAGTCACCTTCCTGCCCTCAAAGGGTGAAAACAGACATGACGCTAACCACCCTTTAACCACCCTTGGTGGTTATTGATGCATGTTGCGGGACTGCAGAGGGCACCAATACAGCCCTGCAACATGCATAAATAACCACCAAGGGTGGTTAAAGGGTGGTTAGCGTCATGTCTGTTTTCACCCCATGTTTCATGATATGAAGCAGCTGCCCTCCTGAAGAAACTGTACATTTTGTACGAAGTTTGTGTTTTATGTGGGCTGGAGAAGGGAGGAGGGCAGCTTTCTCACTGAATCGGCAGGAATTCCCTGTTATGCACTGCTTTTTCTTTGGCCTCTGCATCAGAAGTATATCTAGGCGAGGAGCAAGTGACTGCTGACAGCTTACATTCTGCAGCTGAAGGGGGATCTTGAGGCTGCAGAAATACAGTTCTATCCATTCCAATTATTTTTGCACCCTGTTGAGCTCAGAAGAGAGACAGGTGTGGGGACTCATTTAGGGCAGCAGCACCCTCACACAAACATTCTTCACATCAACGAAAACCACAGCTACTTTCTGTTCTGCAGCCAGTCTTTTCCTTTCTGAGTGAGACTGTGATGCATGGAAACAACTGCAAATAGAATGATGATGGCATTGATTAAATGTGGGAGAGAGAGGAGTCATCTACTTTTTATGCCGCCATATTAGCTGCAAAGCTCTAGTAAACGCCGGTATTCACTTTGTAGAGATGAACTACTGCAGTCTTTCTACACTATAGATTTGGAATTTTGGGGACCCTTAATCATTTGCTGAAAAGCTGCCACCCAAGATAAGATAAGCAGTGCACCTTATCTTGCAATTTCATTGATTCCCATGAGTGGCACTCTTACTTCTTTTTAACATCTGCATGTACTGTAAGAAGAAAGAACACTAGACTCCTGAAAATGCTATTACAGAGAAAACTCACATGCATAACATGCTTTATTTATCGTTAAATACATGACAGAGGAAAGCAAAAAAGGATGGCAAATATTTTCAGAGCTTTATCTGACTAAAGGTGGAATGGAATTTTAGGTAAAGTTCACTTTCATTCGCAGAAGTGAAGATCCTGAGATTCCCATTACCAGACAATCCTGGTACTAACACCTCAAAAGGAGTGAAAATAGGAGATGTGGCAAAGGTTCAATAGACGCCGGTTAACACTGATTAATCAATCAGATAAGGATCCCATCACAAACCTGCACAACAGTAACTTACGGGACAACTTCTCTCTACTGTTCTTAGCTGCTTCATGAGTTATCACTTACACCCTAGAGAGAATAATCTGGGGCAGTGAGAAGAGAGAGCGACAAGTAGGAAGAGTTGTGAGCAGCTGCAGGCCCCCTAGTTTCAGAAATGGCTCAGTCATGGCAGCACATAGCTGTGCCCGCACTAGAGCAGACGGTGATCAGAGTTTGCTCTAAAACTCTTGCAGAGATTAATTACCTCCGATAGCGTGACAGTATACGGGGGCCAAAGTACCACCCAACAAAGGGGAAGGGGCAATGCTATAATTAATAAGAAGCTTGTAGGTACTCGGTGCAGTCTGCTGAAGGAAACTGCAGTTCAGTTCTGTTTTCAGCTCAGATCTCGTAATCTCCTGATTTAAATTCAGATCTGTATTACAGCTCTCTATTTAAATCAATTAAAAACTTTAAAATAGATTTTTTTTTAATTTAAAATGTGCATCTGCAAAATGGCCACCAGACAATTCTGCACGTGTGCCCTTTTCCAAAATGGTGACAGCAGCGCTGCTGCCATTTTGGAAAAGAGCAGCCAGTCTGCACATGTGCAAAATGACTGCTGTGGATGCCCAGACTGGTGTCTTTTCCCAAAATGGCGGCAACACTGCTGCCACCATTTTGGAGAAGGGCACACATGTGCAGAATGGTCCAGCAGCCATTTTGCGCACGTGCAGTAATTCATTTTAATTTATCTCTTTCCTTCTGTAGATTGGAACCGAATTGTAACTGGTATGTTGTAGTTCGGTATGGATACATCCATAACGGCCTGTTACAAACAGTTACAGATCAAATCTAAATCTGAATGCCCACCCCTAGTAGGTACTCAATAGAAAATGTTCTACTACGTAGGACTGGAGAATATGCAGCGTTCTTCCTAACCTGTACGCTGTTGTGTTTTTTGTGGCGCAGCTCTTTCCAAATGAAGTTAAGCATGCATGAACTGAAACATTTGCTGAGTGACAGGGTGGCATAAGAAATGCCACACTGGGTCAGACCGATGGTCCATCAAGTCCAGCATCCTGTCTCCAACAGTGGTCAATCACGGTGGCTTGAGAGAAGCTCCCAACAGGTCACAATGGGGGATCCATTCCCTGTTGTTTCCCCCCAGCTCCCGTCATGTTCCCTGATCCTGACTGGCTAATAGCTGCTAATGGACCTATCTTCCAGAAACTTGTCCAAACCTCTTTTAAACTCCGCTCTAGTACTGGCCCTTACCACAGCCTCTGGCAGTAGATTCCACAACCCAATTATACGCTGAGTGAAAAAATATTTTATTTGTTTTAAACTTGCCACCCATGAGTTTCATGGAGTGTCCCCTAGTTCTAGTACTAGCTGAGAGGGTAAATAACTGCTCCTTGTTTACTAGTTCCACCCCACTCATGATTTTATAGACCTCTATCATATCTCCTCTCAGTCGTCTCTTCTCCAAACTGAAGAGCCCCAACCTACCAAGCCTCTCCTCATACGGGAGCCCTTCCATGCCCTTGATCATTTTTGTTGCCCTTCTCTGTACCTTTTCTAGTTCAGCTATGTCTTTTTTGAGATGGGGCGACCAGAACTGCACACAATATTCGAGGTGCGGTCGCACCATTGATTTGTATAGAGGCATTATGACATCCTCAGTTTTATTCTCTATCCCCTTCCGAATAATTCCTAACATTCTGTTTGCTTTTTTGACTGCTGCTGCGCACTGCGCTGTGGATTTCATTGTATTGTCCACAACCACCCCCAGATCCTTTTCCTGAGTGGTAACTCCTAGCTTAGTACCCAGCATTGTGTACGCATAGTTTGGATTATTTTTCCCTACGTGCATCACTTTGCACTTGTCCACATTAAATCTCATTTGCCATTTAGATGCCCAGGCACCCAGTGTCGTAAGATCCTGTTGCAGTTCCTCACAGTCTGCTCGTGTTTTAACTACCTTGAATAACTTGGTGTCGTCTGCAAATTTGATCACCTCACTCTTAACACCCTTTTCCAAATCATTAATGAATACATTAAACAGCACCGGTCCCAATACAGATCCCTGAGGCACACCACTTTTTACATCTCTCCATTGTGAAAACTGACCATTTAGTCCTACCCTTTGCTTTCTATCTTTTAACCAGTTTCTGATCCATAGTAAGACACTACCTCCTATCCCATGACTTTTTAATTTTCTCAAGAGTCTCTCATGAGGGACCTTATCAAATGCTTTCTGGAAATCCAGGTACACTATATCTACTGGGTCTCCCTTGTCCACATGCTTATTTACACCCTCAAAGAATTCCAACAGGTTAGTGAGGCATGACTTACCTTTACTAAATCCGTGTTGACCCTTCCCCGTTAAGCCATGTTTGTCAACATGCCTTGTAATTCTGTCCTTAATGATGGTTTCCACCATTTTGCCCGGTACAGATGTCAAGCTTACTGGTCTGTAGTTTCCAGGATTGCCTCTGGATCCCTTTTGGGGTTACATTTGTCACCCTCCAGACCTCGGGTAGAGTGACAGATTTTAGCAACAGATTACAAATTACTAACAGTGGGTCTGCGATTTCATATTTGAGTTCCTTCAGAACTCTGGGGTGAATCCCATCTGGTCCTGGTGACTTGTTAGCATTTAGTTTGTCAATTTGCCCTAGAACATCCTCCAACGTCACATTAATTTGTAACAGCTCTTCCAATTCCTCGCCCACAAAACAAGGATCCGGCGTGGGTACCTCCCCAAAATCCTCCGCAGTGAAGACCGACGCAAATAATTCTTTCAGCTTCTCTGCAATGTCCTTATCCTCCCTGAGTGCCCCTTTTACTCCCTTGCCATCTAACGGCCCAACTGACTCCCTAGCAAGCTTCTTGCTTCTGATGTATTTGAAAAAGTTTTTATTGTTTATTTTTGCCTCTTTATCAAGTCTCCCTTCAAAATCTCTCTTGGCCTGCCTTATTAGCACTTTACATTTACGTTGCCAGTGTTTTATGCTCTTTCATATTATTTTCATTGGGTCTAGCCTTCCATTTCTTAAAGGATGCCTTTTTGGCTCTAATAGTCTCCTTCACCTCCCCAATTAACCGCAGTGGAAGACGTTTGGTCTTTCTGCTTCCTTTTGCTTCTGGGATGCATTTAATCTGGGATTCCAGATTAAACAGTCTCCACGCCTCTTGCAAACTTGCAGCCCGTGCAACTGGGCTTTTCAGTTTCTTTTTAACTAATTTCCTCATTTTGTCATAGTCTCCCTTTTTAAAGTTAAATGCTACTGCTGTACTTTTGTTTATATTTCTCCCTACAGAAATTATGTCAGATGTGATCATATTATGATGGCTATTGCCTAGTGGCTCCGCCATAGTTACTCCTTGCACCAGGTCCTGTGTGCCACTTGGGACTAGATCAAGAACAGCTTCTCATCTCGTTGGTTCCAGACCCAGCTGTACTAGGAAGCAGTCATTTACGGCATCCAGAAAATTGACCTCTACGTCCTGCCGTGAGGAAACATTCCCCCAATCAATATTCGGGAAATTGAAGTCACCCATTATTATTATGTTGCCGACTTAAGTAGCCTGTCTAATCTCTTTTAGCATTGCTTTATCAGTCTCTCCGTCCTGGTCAGGGGGATGATAGTATAGCCCTATTGTTATACTCTTCCCCTTTATACCTGGAATTTCTATCCATAGAGATTCTAGGGAACAGTTTGCATCCTTTAAAAATTTAATTGTACTTGACTCAGTGTTGTCTTTTACATATAGAGCCACCCCACCACCAACTCTATCTACTCTGTCATTCTGATATATTTTGTACCCTGGTATTAGTGTCCCATTGGTTCTCCTTGTTCCACCATGTCTCTGTGGGTGATTTCAGAAGTGACACGTTCTAATTCACCACAGTGAATCCCACCCCGGTGTGAATGGATTCACCACGGGCTGTGGTGACACATGCGGCCCCAACAGAAGTGACAGGATCGTGACCACCGCCCGGGGGCAATCAGAGAGAACATGGGCCGGGGGAACACAACAGACATGCAGTGGAGACGTGGACCACAGTTCGAGCCCCAGAATGCACCAAGGCTGGGGTCAATTCCTTCCACCGCGGCTGCGAGTTTCCGTTCAGAAGTTACTTTTCATTCACCCCTACTGTGGTGACCATTCACCACACTTCTGGACTTCCTCCTACCCCGACCTCACGAAGCGTGGTTAGCTTCACCCCGGGCCGCGTTTGACTGTGGTGAACATCTGGATGTGAGCAAACAGACATGCACGGCGCTTTCACCACCCCCTGTGTTTGACTGAGGTTGACTGTGGTGAACATTCACCACGTCACTTCTGAAATCACCCTGTGATGCCTATAATTGTCTAGATCTTCATTTAGCGCCATACACTCTAATTCTCCCATCTTACTTTTTAGGCTTCTAGCATTTGAATAAAGACATTTATGTGTATTCTTTTTATTCTTCTTACTGTGCACACTATAGGGGACTGTATCAGGCACCCTGGAATTGGTATTTATCTGTTCTCAAGCGAATTCCACCTGAAGTCCCTTAATTTTTATCTCTTCCTCAGTCTTATGCAACTCTAAATCCCCTAAGTTAGCATCGTCCTGCATAGATGCCACAGTCCGAACTGTGCACTCCACAGTGCCTATCGGCTTTCCCCCAGGTTCTAGTTTAAAAACTGCTCGATCACATTTTTAATTATTAGTGCCAGCAGCTGGGTTCCATTCTGGTTAAGGTAGAGTCCATCCCATCTGTATAGACTCCCCCCTCCACAGAAGGCTGCCCATCCCATCTTCCCTGACCCAAGATGTGAGAAGAGTGTTTGCTTCCATGACTGAGTTTGTGCAAGTACCTACGAGTCAAGAGCATAAGAAGTGGCCAGCACTGGATGCCTCAGAGGAAGTGTTCAAAAAGATGGCAAGTCTGGAGTGACCTCTCCGGTTAGTGTGTCTACAGTGCACCCACAGGCAGCACAGCAGCTGCTAAAGGGCACCGGCCATTTGGGGGCCATTGGTGGGCTGTGCGGCCATGGCCATGAAGCGCTGCTGTCCTGAAAGTGTTGCCATCTCATTGCTTATATTATTGTCTCAGTTATCGGCATTGTAGTTTCCATGGGACATCTTTGTGTTTTATGGGGCTATGTCATGGGTAGGGAGAGTGGGAGGGATGGGTGTGACGGGTAGTTTGGGCAGACTCCCGCTGGTGAGACAGGGGAGGGGGAGAGTACTTTGAGCAGCTCCCTAGGGTGTTTTTAAACGAGATGCGTCCATGTGTCCAACTGCTCGTGTGATGGTGGTGCGTGCGCAGGTGTGCTCCCATGACCTACACAGTGGCCATTTACGGCCATGCATGGAGCACGCCTGAAAAATCTGGAGTGCCCCATGCGGACCAGGGTGGCTACCTCCATGAACAGGGCAGCCGTGCCGAGAGCCGCTCGTTTGAAGTGCTCCCCACGCGCGTTGCGCAGCCGCGCCACTCAGCAGCCACGCCCCCCTCCCGCAGCGCTCATGTAAAAACGCCTTTCATTTTGCCCTGGCCATTGGCTGCGAGAGGGAGTTTCACAAAATGAGAGTTGGAAGAATGGGTTGGCGGGGGGTTGTGAAGTGGGGAATGTATTTTTGAACTGATGTGCTTAAAAATATTGTAAGCCACCCTGAGCCCCATATAGTCATTATTATTAATAATTATTATTATACAGTAAAATCACCTGCCCTCACTCAGGATTAGGCTAGCTTATCCTCAGGCCTAATCAAAAACTCACATAGACACAGCCTGTTTGCAAGGGAACTGTTTAATGCAGGGGTGGATGGCCAGACTTATTGGGTATGTGATCCACTTGTTCAATTTCAGGCAATCTACCAGTCAATCAATCCTGAGAGCTCTTGTGTGCCAGACCAGGACCCTTCCCCACTGGCTCCCACCTCTAAGGCACCTCAGCAACTGCTTTCAGGAGTGGAGAGGAGCGCTCCTCTTTACAGACGGCCTTCTCTTCCACATCTCCTAGTACATCTCCGCCCAGAGAGGCTCACTGGGGCGTTGGTCCTGTTCTCTTCCCCAGTCTCTGAGAGGCTGGACCTCCTCACACTGATCTCGATCACAATCTACTTCCACCACTCCAGTTTAACGTTTAGCCATTGTCCCCCACTCTCCTGCTATTTTGGTGCTTATGTAAGACCTGGCTGTTCTGCCAGGCCTTTGGCGAGGGGTAGGGGTAGGGTGGGTTTCTTTTCCCTGTATTTGTGAATTTTTAATAGTTTTAAAATAGTTTTATTGTTTATATTGTTGTTTGTCGCCAGGCTGCCCTGTGGGCAGGAGGGGCGGGATAAAATGTTTACATAATAAATAAATAAATAAATAAATAAATAAATGCAGACCCTCCGGTCGAATGTTAACAAGTAAGGCTGGGAAAGATGGGGGAGATGAGGAAGGAGAAATAAGGCAGCATCAATACCCTGGGCAAGCGTGACTACCAGGTACGGGGTATAGTTTAGATGGTAGACTCTCTGTGCTATCATGGAATGTGGCTGGGTGGGGGAACTGCCTTTCCGCCAATGTTTTGAAATTGTTCAAGGAAAAAGGTATAATCTGTTTGCAGGAAACCTGGCAGGACACCGCCAGGGAACTAGTCTTACCAGGGTTCCAAAAATTTTCTATGCCGGCAAAAAAGGTGAAGCTGATGGGAAGACCTGCTGGGGGACTCACTATACTGATTAACCTGGGGTTGAAAGTTAAGTGTGAAAAACTGGAAGGTCTGCCCGATAATATCTTGGCTGTTAGAATTGAGGGAACGCGGTTTAGAGCAGTAGTATTTAATACATATCTAGCCCCATCTCTGGGGGCCCAGGACCGATCAAATTTCTGGTCCCAGTTCAAGGACTCTGTGATGCAGATAGAAAACGATGCACCAGAGACTATTATGATAATGGTAGGAGATATGCATGAACTGGAAATGATGACGGGGCAGTAGCCCAGAAATTGGGTCTGGATATAGCAATTGGTTTTTTGAGCCAAAGCGGCACTCTAGGGACTCTAAATTGAATTCAGAGGGCCTCCAGTTTCTGCAGTCCCTCTATAGGATAAACTGGAGGATATTAAATGGAACCTCTGGTAGGATCGAAGGCAAGAGTTATACCTATCTTGCCAGGCTGGGGGCAAGTGTGGTAGATTACATCTGTACCCCGGAGGACCAGGTGGCTGGATGGGACAATTTCAAAGTGCTGCCACTGGGCACCAGTGATCACCAGCTGATTGGAATAGACTTTTTGCACATGGACACGATGGACCTGTGCGAGGTCAACCCTGTTCTGGGCCCAATTAAATCTAAACATGGCAGACTCCACAGATGGGGGCCAGAATTAGAGGAGGACAGCCGCAGATATTTGGAAAATGGCCCAATTGCCAACTTGAGGGCACGGCTGTTGTATGACCAAGAGGAATGGTTAGATGTGATAGGAGGATATTTAACTATGCTAAGTAAAATAAGGTCAGGCCTACTAATAGCTGAGACCCAGAGACAAGATCCGTTGGCATACAGCCCCACTGGTTCAGCCATGATTGCCAGAAACTTAAAAATAAGCTGCAGAAACTGGCATATAAGGTGAGGCTAGTTAAGGGAGAAGGAATCAAAAGGCAGTATTTAGAAGAGAAAAGGAAATATAGGGCCTTGGCCAAAAGGAAAAAGCAGGAATTCCAGGCACCGCAGTGGAGGTGCTTGGCAGAAGCCGTGGAGAGAGGGGATGGGAAAAAATTCTGGCAGATTGCAAACATGGGGGTTCTGTCCAGAATATGTTCCTAGCCCAGAGATATTAGCTGGAGACTGGGAAGATTTTTATCATGGCTTATTCAATGGGGATAAAAGCCTGGAGGTAGATGGGCTGACTGAGGACATACTGATTCTCCCTGATTGGCCTCGGCTGACAGCCCAGGATATTAGGGACCTTATTCTGGGGCTGCCAAGGAATAAAGCGCCAGGAGAGGATGGATTGACTGGAGAATTTTTGAAGTGGAACTGTGAGTGGTGGCTCCCCGTTTTTCAGACATTATTCAATTTTATAAATCTCTTTGGGATAATCCCAGCCAAATGGAACTCGAGCATAGTGGTGCCCATTTATAAAAAGGGAGATAGAGCTTCCCCATCAAACTACAGGCCAATAAGCCTGATCGATATCCCTGCTAAACTTTATGCTAAGACCCTACAGCTTTTCCCAGCCGCTCTCCTTCTATGGACTGACCTGGTCGAGTGGATCTGATGGGGAAAGGGGGTGCACCCCAGGAGGATAGACAAGGCAAGGAGGAACATCAATAGGGATGTGGGGCGGTGGGTGGTGAATGTGGGTGGTGAGCCATGCCCTGAGTCATGCCCTGTCCCATAAATGGACGGAACTTTTTCACCAGGATGGAGTTCATTTGTCAGCTAAGGGCAATGACCTCTACCTGAAGGCCCTGAAAGACAAGTTGGTTGGGTTTTAGAGTTTTTAGGTTAGAGCAGTAAGTAGGTAAGGGGTGGGGGGTCGGGATAGTCCGGGTAGTCCTGGCGATCCCTTAGTGGCAGGGGTCCAGTGCTGAGCGTTAAAGCATAGGTTAGTCATTGATAAATTGCGGTTGTTCTAAGGGCAAAGTCCAACTCTGTGAAGATTCAAGGCTCCAGTCTCAGTTGAAGGCTGGAGCGAAGCTGTAAGCAGCACCCGCTCACCCTTCCCTGAGCACGGTGGACATTGACGGTTGCCTTTGCAGGGGTCAGGAAGGAAATTTGGAGGGAATCCTAATGTGGCCCCTTTGAAACAGGTTTCCCATATTTTTCGCCTTTCTCACAGTGCTTGGTAATTGGTGCAATTGGTTCCCCCCGATGTTAGAGTTATGGGTGTATTGTGCCTTCTCCTAAATGTCGCACTCTGGCAGGGGTCCAGTGCTGAGTGTTAAAGCATAGGTTAGTAGTTGATAAATTGCGAGGCCTCTCCTTAAGAGATGAGGAGGTCACATCCACTGGAATAGCAGGGGTATGGCAACTGGTGGGGTGGAATCCCTGGAAGGGGGGTCAGCGAAGGGTGGTAGAGACAGGGATGGTCCCCCGCCTGCAGGCCCACTTCTCCTTACTTAACTCCGGAAGGAAGCTTGGTCCCCGTTATGCGCGGCAAGTGCCGACGCGGCAGGGAGACGTTGTGTTGGTTAAAAGGGTGGTAATCGAGGGTACATCGAAACCACCCCGAGTTGCATGTTTGGTTAGGACACGCTTCAGTACTGGACTGATATCACACTAGGCAATTTCCCCCGACTAATCGCAATTACTTAATCTGGTTTTTAATAAAGAGTGTGGCTGTTTTAAACCCAACACTTTGTGTCCTGTCTCCTTTCGGTGCGTTGGCAAAAGAAACAGGAGTGTGTATGGCTGTAAAGCGGCTTCAGGTTCTGGGCCTTTGGCACAACTACTGTAGGAATATTTGGGATTTATTGCCTATGAAAGTGAACTTTGAAAGGCATACCTGAACTTTTGAGAAGCCAGGTGCTAATTGGTCAAATTGCGGCCTGTAGTGTCCACAGGACAATAGAATCTGGAGGATACCATTCCAAAGGCCACAACCTATTGTACAATCCACACTGTTTTTAGCAGAGAAGGCTAAAGTTGGCTTGAGAATGCTATTTTACAGAAATGCACAAAATAATTCCTATATTGTATGAAAGGCAAGAGACAATGGTAAAGATAACCAGAGCACAGATTCAGAACTCTACTTAAAAACAACATTCTGCATTCAGAATTTCCTTAGGGTCTCAAAGTGACTTAGGAGCGTATTCCAAACAATTCATTAAGCCCCATAACACCACTATTTCACCATTTTAAAGGGAAGTAAACCGAGACACAGAGAAGCTAAATTACATTTCCTGTACTGTAATCGCAGAATTAAAGAAATAATACTGGGATCCTAGCGGCTAGTCCTATGCCCTAAATAATGAGCTGCTGGACTAAAAAGTTAGAATTGAAATTTGGAAGAAGTTGGTCTCCGGCTCCTACTACCTCCTTAGAAACCTCACTCCCAAACCCCACCAGATCAGAATAGCGTTTTATCCACATCTTTGTACACTGGTGTCAGAAGTGGTGACACAAAAGTGCAGGGCAATCATGGACCTGCTAGGTCAGGGTCCTTTGGAGCTGCCTTGCAAAGACACAGCTAAGATTGGAGACTAGTGCTTACAAACCCATCTCTGCCAAGATCCAACTCTTGCATTCACAGTCAATTGTCTTCGGTTATTTGCTCCTGTTCTCTCCTTTTCCTGGTAGTAGCGGAAAGCAGATTATAGGAGAACAGCAACTGCAGGGACAGGAAGCAGAACCTGGTCTCATGTTTCTAGGTTCCAGAAGCAGCTGGCAGGTTAGTGTAGACAGGAGCACGCAAAAGTTGAAGTTTCATACATGAGGAGTCTAATATCTATTGATGCCATTGCTTATGCAAGTCTCTGTATAAACACCAAAACATCCACAATCACTCTTCCAAGGATTAATACAGAAAGTAATTTAGTGGGACTCTATATAAGCCTCTTTTCTGTGAAGCTAACATCATTAAGTGTTCTTTCTATTAAAAGCAATGCTGGTCTTGCATCTGTTCATCTGTGTGTCTTTCCGTTTCCCTCCCATGAGTTATACTGGCTTCCATCAGCTCCAAATCCCAAAGAAGTCAATGGGGTCAATGGGCTTTGGACCAGGGCATTAGAAAGCATAAGGTTACCACTTCTTACTAGGCCTAGAGAATGTACTTCATTCATTCTTTTATTTCTTGGCTGGTTTGGAAAACAGCCTTACCACCCGTTTGCCTCTGGCTGCTCAACCATTTGTCAAAATGACATGTTGACAAGGCCTTGCCTTGGAACCAGTGTTTGCCCAGCTGAAGAAGGGGCCTCACTGAGGACAATTTTAGGTATGAAAAGGTATTATTCACTATGGAGGGGGTCTGCCACAGGATCTTGAGGATGAACAGTACGAGGGGGGAAGCAGCACTTACTGAAAGTTCAGTTTGGTTTTCTGGGTCAAACCCCCATCCATATCCAGGGGTTCTGGAAAAACCTTGTTCATTTACATTTATTTTATTTTTGTTTACTTTAATTAAAAATAAAACCAATTCACTCCACATGTGGGAAATGGCCACCAGGGTCACTTTGAACCTGCGTGCCCTTTTCCAAAATGGCACCAGCACTGGCTTTTCGCTTCCAAAATGGCACCAGCCCTGCTGGGGCATTTAGGGAAAGGGCATGCATGGGCAGAATGGTCTGGGGCCCATTTTGTGCTTATGTAGGGATTTTAAAAACTTTTTTATTAAATTAAACAAAATTTAAAAATTCAAATGATTGAAAGCAACATGTCATTTGTTTATTCATTCATTTTCTGAACATTAGTTACTAAAACAAATCAGGGTCCCTTCCATTTAGTAACTTAGACAAATGAAACAAATGCACATCCCTAATGCCCAATCAGAGTAAAGCTTTCAATGCTGCCTAAAGATTTGGGTGTCCAATTAAAATTAATAAGAAATGGACTTCCAAATCCCACTAAACATAGACATCCATATCCCAGAGTCCGAGTCTGCTCTCAGGTACAAGAGTCTGAGTTTGGAGTTAATCTACTAATATCTATGCTGTTACTCTGGATTCAGAGTGAGGCGCAGGCTCGGGCAACCTTTCAAACTCCTGCGGGCGGGGATTAGACGAGACATATTGTGCGTTAAAGCCAGTTGCATGTTCTTTTAAAACTGCAAACTAAAAACCTTGATGTTGGGGTAATTATTTCGCAGTTTTAAAAGAACGCTTGACTGGCTCTAACGCATGAAATGTCTTGTCTAATCCCCGCCTGCAGGATTTGTAAAAGTCGTGTGAGCGTACCGCGCGTGTCTAAAAGTGGGCTGAGAGCAGCACTTGGTTCTTAATGATCACTCCGACATCTCCAGTGTGTCTGTAACTCTATCAGTGCAGCATTGGGAGAAGGTCAGTCCATCTTAGTCATCTATAGCCAGTGAAATGGTAAAAAGTAGTTTAGATTCGTAGACTCTCTGATCCATACACAGGGCAGGATGTGGATTTTTAAACTGATGCTTAGAGGATTCCTACCATAAAGAGAGTGTGAAGAGTCTCAGGAGATGGTATCATTTACCACGGAGTCAGATAGAGGGGAACGGAGCTCACTGGGAAAACAGAAGAAGGCTTGAAGGTTATAATTGCTTGGGAATGTTAAGCTGTGGTGTTTACAGTTTGCTCTGTTCCTGGGGTCTTTTGCAGTGTAGGACATTAATTTAATTACTGTGGGGAAGATTGCACATAAAGTGAGTGGGAGTTTGAACATGTTTAATATCTGTGGCCCGGTTCAGCAAGAACACTAAACTGCAGCTTCCAGCTAGCTTAGTGGAGGATTGGAGCCTAGTGGGTAAGGTGCTAGACTTAGGCCTGGGAGACCAAGGTTCAAAGCCCAGCTTAGCCATGAGCTCACTGGGTGGCCTTGGGCAAGTCACTGTCTCCCAGCCTCAGTTGTTGATCTGTAAAATGGGAAAGTCTGCATCCGTGTCTCTTCTTATGTTCCCCTCCCCCTTGCCTATCCTAGATGGCAAGGCATGTGGGTCAGGAACCTGGCCCTAGTTACAGCTTTTCAGTGCCAGCTACATTGCTGGTACTATACAAGTAATTCATCATCATCATCATAATAATTTAAGGCAGCTAAGGTAACACTTCAGGTGATGTGGAAGAAATTGCTGCACAATGCAAGGTCTTGGCTACTGAGCTCCTCCCAGAGCGCCAGCAGGAGGACAGGCACTGTGGGGGCAGCAGCTCCAGCCACCGGACAGCGTGATTGAGAAGGCGAGCAAGGAGATGGAGGACACGTGGCCACGGACTCAAAGTAGTCTGGACCAGTCTCTCCGTCTTCAGAGCTCCCTCCTTGAGCACGGAGCTGCCGCAACCACCGTGGCCAGGGCTCATTGCCTTCCTCCCGTCAGCAGCTCATGGCTCCTGCTGCAAAAAGAGGAAGGCACAGGAGGCAATGAAAGAAAGAAAAAAAATAAAACTACTTTTGATAACCAGTTAAGCAAAATGTCAAAGTTAAATTAAAGTAGAGGTAAATTACAGTCTGGAGGGTAAATGAGAGTTTGCTTTGCCACACTTTACGGTTTCTGTGCTTACTCTGGGAAAGGGTGGTTCTTCTTCGACAATGGCGCCACGCCACTTTGCAGGCTGGGAAGGGAAGCACGGGAGGGCTGGGGGAAATGGTCCTACGGCATAGCAAGCAGCCACTTTGGGGGTTAGGGGTTGGAAGCACCCATACTGCCATTCCCAGACCAGGCTAGCCGGTGAACGTCAATAGGGAAGGCAACAGGAAAGAAAAAGGCAGGCAACAGCACAGGGAGTGCGGGGGCTGTACAGGCTAGAGGAAAACATACTGGCATGCTGGAAACATTTCTAAAGACTTTATTGAACTTTTTTTATTAAACATTTTAATGGGTTTATTTTTTTAGCTTTTTGAAAGGATCGTTGTTGTCATTCTAAAAGGTTCATTAGTGTCAAAGTGCCACTGACTTGTGGGTGCACACGCTGGTTGATGTGCCAGCACAAGGCGTCCCTGATCTCTCCGGCTATGCGCTGCTTTGCTCAGTTTAGCTGGTCCCAGAACAGAGGCACCGGGGGTGGGGGCATGAACCCTGGCAGGGGGCAGCCCAGAGCTACCAGGTAGGGGGGAGAGCACCCATTGGAAAGACACTGGGACAAACAGAGGAAGTCCCAGCTGCTCCAGGCTGCCTTGGCCTTCCCATCCCCATGCCACGGTCCCCAGAGCACCCAGCCCGGCCACTCTGCATACTCCATCAGAGGTGGAGTTAGCCAGGGCCAGGTGCACACTCAACGCTCTTCTCCACTCACCCCCCATGCTCAGCATGCCAGGGAGGTGCTCACTTGGGGGGCTTGGAAAGGAGAGGGCATGCCCAGTTTTACTGGGAAGCTTTGCCACTCCGAACAGGTGAGCAAGTGGGGCGGGGAGAAGGAGCAGCAGGAGAGAGGTTGCAAAGAACAAGGCTTTCAAGTCCGGTGGTTTGGGGCTGCCTCCCTCTGGTGAGGTGCAAGGGGGCTGGGCAGATCAGCACAGCCTGCTTGCCCCTCTCGCCCCAAAGTTCCTGTAGCCCACATGGAGACGGTGCTGAGCTACTTGGGGGGCTGGGACGAGTTTTCCCTGGTGGCTGCAGCAGGGGCAGGAAGGGGCTTCGGTGTAGGCCTTTCATTCTGTGTCCCTGGGCAGGGGAAGAGGCCCAAACAAGCCCTACTGCCCTTCTTAACAGTCAATGGCCTTGATCCACAATGCACCTCCCCAGGGCTGTGTCTGCAGGCTGCAGAGCACACTGGCTGGAATAGCTCCTGCCTTCCTTTGCAGGGCTGGGGCAAAGTGGGGGTGCATGGAGCCTACGTTGTGAGCGAGCCCAACAAGGAAGAGTGTACATCTTTCCTGCTTCCAGCAGGGTGGGGAACAGATTCCCTCCCGGGGGCCACTTGGAAAGCTTGCACAAACTGCGAGGGACACACAGATGTTGAGGCAGGGGTGCTTAAAGGATGCACTCCAAAAAGAAGGGCCCAGAGCATGGCTCTGTCCCATGGAACTGTCCCCTAGCCTTGTTTGTATCTCCTCATCTCTGATCCCTTCCCCTGAGCTCCGTTTTTCAGTGACTGAAGGTAAGAACTGGATCCAAGGAACTCAAATATGAAATCGCAGACCTACCATTAGTAATTTGTAACCTGTCACTAAAGTCTGCCACTGTACCTGAGGACTGGAGGGTGGCAAATGTAACCCTGATGTTTAAAAAGGGATCCAGAGGTGATCCTGGAAACGACAGACCAGTAAGCTGGATGTCTGCACTGGGCCAAATGGTGGAAACCATCATTAAGAACAGAATCGCTGGGCATTTTAACAAACATGGCTTAATGGGGAAGAGTCAACATGGATTTAGCAAAGGGAAGTCATGCCTCACTAATCTGTTGGAATTCTTTGAGGGTGTAAAAAAGCATGTGGACAAGGGAGACCTGGTAGATATAGTGAACCTGGATTTCCAGAAAGCATTTGATAAGGTCCCACATGAAAGACTCTTGAGAAAATTAAAAAGTCATGGGATAGGAGGTAGTGACTTACTATGGATCAGAAACTGATTAAAGGATAGAAAGCAAACGGTAGGACAAAATGGTCAGTATTCACAATGGAGAGATGTAAAAAGTGGTGTGCCTCAGGGATCTGTATTGGGACCGGTGCTGTTTAATGTATTCATTAATGAGGTGATCACATTTGCAGACGACACCAAGTTATTCAAGGTAGTTAAAACACGAGCAGACTGTGAAGAACTGCAACAGGAGCTTGTGACACTGGGTGCCTGGGCATCTAAATGGCAAATGAGATTTAATGTGGACAAGTGCAAAGTGATGCACGTAGGGAAAAATAATCCAAACTAGGAGTACACAATGCTGGGTAGGGTACTAAGCTACGAGTTACCACTCAAGAAAAGGAACTGGGGTGATTTATTTTATTATAAAGTTTGTATGCCACCCCCTCCTGCTAAAAGCATCTGGGGGCGGCTAACATTAAAACAGATTAAAAAACAACAATAATACAATTAAAGATCCCACAATAAAAATAAGTTACCCCCTACCCCACCCTAACCTACCCCATCTCCCTTGGGAAAGGCATGGTGAAGACAGCCAGGTCTTACATTGTCTACGGAAAGAGGGCAGGTGGGCGGTCAGGTGGACCTCCGGCGGGAGGGAGTTCCACAGCCACGGCGCGGCCACAGAGAATGCCGTCCACAAGGTCGACACCTGAGAAAGCCAGGGGACCTCGGGAACAATACACTGAAATCCTCAGTGCAGTGCGCAGCAGCAGTCAAAAAAGCAAACAGAATGTTAGGAGTTGTTTGCAGAGGGATTATGATTAAAACCGAGGATGTCATAATGCCTCTATACAAATCAATGGTGCGACCGCACCTGGAATATTGTGCGCAATTCTGGTCGCCCCATGTACAAAGAGAGGCTTGACAAGCTGGGTCTCTTCAGCTTAGGGAAGAGAAGACTGAGAGGGGACATGATAGAGGTTTATACAATCTTGAGTGGTGCGGAACGAGTAGATGAGAGGGTAAATAACCATTCTGTTAAATAGTACTAGCACTAGGGGATACTCCATGAAACTAGCATTAACTTACCATGTCCATGCTTTTTGGAGCATTCTCTCTTAAACCGAAGGTTTTTTTAACCTAATTTTAATTTTTATTCTCAAGGATATTGTCACTGCTTCCATCTGCGATCCTGTGAGTGTCTTTAAAACTAAAACTTTAGAGTCAAGGCCACTGCACACATTTGAGCATTTCGACTTGAATAGGCTAGTTGTAACTTGAACCATGAGTTCTGCACAAACAAAATATGAAATCCTGCCCTGTCGGATGCGTGAGCTTGCCGGCGGGAGAGCCACACTTCCTCCTTCCCTGTAAGATTGGAGCTGCGCTTGAGTTGAATAGCACCTGCTCCCTCGGTGTCAAAGCAGCTTATGGGAAAGCAGCCTTAGACAGAGGCCGCTCTCAGACGTGCGCAGCAAACACGCTGCATAAAACCACGCCATGTGTAAATCCCCCGCGTGTGGGATTTAGACGGGACATTTCATGCGTTAAAGCCGGTCGTGCATTCTTTTAAAGCCGTGAATCAAATACCTCAAGATCGAGGTATTTAATCTGCGACTTTAAAAGAACGTGTGGCCAGCTTTGTCACACAAAATGTCCCGTCTAAATCCCATGCGTGGGAGATTTACAGACAGCGTGGTTTTATGCAGCGTGTTTGCTGCGCACGTCTAAATGCAGTCAGAGCCTCTCACGCAGAGACAGAAAAATCTCCCTTTTCCAGCTCTGCTTCAAAGTTAGTCAGTGGGCTATTACAAATTTCCATAAACACATGCACGTTTATGCAGATTAGGGTTGGCATGAATTGTACCTACTTTTCCCTGTCAAATGTTGGAGGGTGACAACATACTTGCCAGAGAGATGTTGGGAGAAGGCAGCATATAAAATAGTATCAGTTGGCAGGTCATTGGAAGTCTAATGGCTGGAAGCCAATCAGATAATGACTTGCAAGCTGTTGCTCCACATGTGGATGAGAACACAGAACCCTGAGCTGCAAGCAAAAGTCATCCTTATTTATTTTCCTAGTATCCTAGAAATTAAGCAGATGCAACATATGAAATGCCCAGTGCAGTGGGTTGCCTTTCAAAACTTTCATCTGTCAGGAGAACAGCTTAACGCCTTCCTTTTGTCGAAATGTTTTTAAAAATTGTTACAAACTCTCCTCTAAAGTTAGAGCTGAATCAGGTACTCATGAAAACCAGGTATATCAGTCGAATCCAAGATGGTTTGGGCATGAAAGAATATTGATCAACTATCTGTTCACTTACTGCTTTATCACGGCTGGTTTTATCATTGGTTCCCCCATCATTTCTATTGCATGATTTTGTAATTCCATCTGGGTAGTTCATTAATTCCACTTTGAATTTTACCTCCCTTCCACTCACTACCTTTGTTTCTCAATCTGGATGCCAGTTGTGGAGGGTCCTTGTACACGGGAGTCACTCCGATTCTGGTGCCAGGCCAAAACAAAGCAGGCAGGTGGTGTCTTTTCTGCTGTTTCCACAGCGGTGTGTGCACAGTCTGATTTTGTGGGTTTGTTGGGCAATGGTAGGGGCATGGCATGGATTATTCTCTCTAGACAAGTGACAAACAGAAACCCAGAAATGATGAAAGGCAGAAACTCAGAAATACAGGAAGATAATCGATTGGTAAAATGGAACCTTGCCCGGCCAGTAACAATACTCCCCAGGCTTTTGGCATGCAGTTACTGACTGCATAACCAAGAGGCTACTTGAAATGGAGGGGTATTGTCTGTGGGCTCAGGTTTATCTCCCCCTGCACCTCTTTTATTTGAAAAACCTGTTAGAGTTTAGACAAACCATATAGCAATACCCATTCTTTGTCCCCAGTCTCTGGTCTGTTATAAGGTTATGTGGGTGCAACTGGAAACGTTACAATCTCAAAGCATCAACCTCTCTTTTCACTTAAAGGAAGGTTGCAGCAGACACACAAACATCTCTATGTGGTCTCCCTCACCGCTAGAAAGAGATGCAGCCACTCTTTTACCCTCTCGCGCACTCCTAGAGATGGCAGATCGGAGATTCTCTTTAGAGGGAGTTTAGAAAGGATTTACACTTTTGTTCTGCCCCATCCCATCGATAACTAGGGGACCAGATTCTGAAAACGGAATGGATGCCTGTGCTCCATGCCTGCCTCTCTCAGGAGCCTCTGCTAGGCTGTAAATGGGCCCTAGGGAAGGCGATGGAAGCCCTCCAGTGGCAGGGATGCAGTTGCATCAGGTCGTACCCTCACTCATGGGCCCTGGTCCGGCTGCACTGCCTAGCCCTATTGTAGCTACACCCCTGAATCCCTCCCTCGCCTCCCACTCGCTCTGGATAAATGAATTCATTTATGTACATTATTTACATTTTAATAGTACCTTGGCCGAACTTTGAGGCTATGCTGTGAAGAAGAACTATTTAAAAACAAACACCCAGGAAGCAAAGCCTTGTCAGAGAGCACCTGCAGCTTGAGGTTTGCACTGCTACAGGAATGGAGTTTCTCCTGCTGCTGTCAGTGTAAGTCCCAACTAGGATTTGTGCTGGCACAGGAAGAAAATAGAGCTGAACACCATTTTTATCAAACGGCCAATTCACGGCTTTCTGACAATGCAGGAAACTTACCCGTTCGTTTGGATTTTTGTTCAGCATTTCCATCAACCTAGAAGTGCCAGAAATTCACCAATAGAAATACCAAAAGCAGCAAATGAACAAAAAGAATCCCGAACATTTGGCAAAGTTCCCCAAAAGATGAGCTTTACATCCATTTGGGAACAACTGATTTCTTATCAGCTGGAGAAGGAATAAACATCTGATCGTAGTGATAGGGGAAGGGAGCAGATCCTGAATCCATCCCCTGTTCTTTCCCATGTCAGAACAAAATCCCAGCTCAGGGCTTTCACTGCCCCAGGAAGTAACAGGAACCAGCTCCCTCCCACTACCAGTGCAAGCCCCAAGCTGGGGGTTTGTCCTAAAAGGGGAAGAATCCAGGATCTGCTTGCAGAACAGCACGGGTATTGACTGTCTCTCCCAGTGCTGTGAGGCATCGGGAAGAGAATGCTCAAGGCACAATTGTCCCACCTAGAGCGAGATGCCTGCTTGATAGGTGAATAGAAACTGTAAGCACAGGTGGTTACAAATGGGTCAATAAAGGGTGTTAATGATAGTTCTACATCAGAATTAAAGCACCATTTTGCCTTTTTCGTCTGACAATCTGGAACAAACCTTATGTGAATGGAACATTATTATAATTCTCCAAATACACTTGCATAGGAAACCAGCAAAATAGCTTGTTGAGTATTCACAAACACTTTTATCTGGAAGCAATAACCAGAGTTAGTTTTTTAAGAGCAAGGATGATTGCTAAAAACAGAAATATCGTGCGTACCAACATGAGCAACTATGGAGAAGAATATTTTTGCTGGTCGCTCTCTTGTGGGCAATTTGAAAATGTAGTCACACTTTAGCTTTACTACTACTACTAATATATACACACAAGTGGCAAAAGTTAAATAGATTCTTCCTTTCTATAAAACCATAAGTGGCCTAATCAGAGGACACAAACCAACCATACTGCATGAATGGGAACATTCTTACTTCACAAGGTGAACATTCTTAGTGTGACAAGATGAATTTGTGCAGAGACACTATTTGGTGAGTGGTTATGAATAACTAGCATATTTGTAAATATAAACATGGACAGAAAAATTAGTAACAGGAGATACATTTATTATTTATTTTTTACACGACTCAACCCGCTCTACCCACATAGCATACAATGGCAAACCACGGAGCCCCTTTATTAGTTTTGACAATAATTACTCCCCTGGTTAGTCTTCACAGTGGTTAGCACATCTGGTTTTTGCATGGAGGAAGATATGACATGTAGGGTGCCGAGATATGCCCGTTTTAGAGAACGCATGAGAAATACAGGTTGTGGGGCTGCATTGGAGCCAATACAGCCCTGCAACCTGTAATTCCCTGTAATTCCCGTAAGTGTCCTCTGAAAGTTGCATATCTTGCCACCCTAATGACACGGCAAACAGGTACAGTCATTCAGACTCCAGTCGTTCCAATAGTGAGAACAACAATGAAGCCCACTATAGAATAGTACCAACACAAAGGGTGAAAACAGACATGCACATTCATTCTGCTTTACCATTTCTTAGGCATGTTGCAGGTCTGCACAGGGTGCCAATATGGTCCTGCAACATGTATAAGAAATGTTAAAGCAGTGTTAAAGCGGAGTTATGTGCAAAGACATGTTCGACCCAAAGACATTTTTGATTAAGAGGAATAACCACTAAAGGTAATGCCGCTTTGTTAAACAGAGAAGCTGTTGGTCAATATGGGTGGTATCCACACCACTCCAGAAGAGACAACCACCACAAAGCCTGATGTCCATGGGGCACAAACAGATAAACTGTCAATGACTAGTAGACATCTGTAAGTCACCCAACCCGAGAGGGAAAACCTTCAGAGACAGCATCTTCTACACTGGTACATAACAGTGTGTAAGGAAAATATTTTTTAGAAGTGGAAGTAATACCAAGAGTAGATTTTCAGATGCTCTGGCACTCTACATACAAGTATTGTTGGAAAGACAGAGCACACGGGGTTGCTGGAGACCAGGAAAGTGAAGGGATATCTGGACTGGATGTTGTGCTTCTGAGGTGTGAGTTGTTTTGTTCAAGCTGTTTCTGAGCCTCCAACATGCCCCTATTTTATGCCACTCCCTAGTGGTCCTTTTCACACAGACACTAACACCAATAAAATGGGTGTTACATTTTATGATACAGGTTACAAGGCACCCACAGGGCAACACTGCAGCCCTGCAAGTTCTCGTCGCAAACCGGAGGAGCGAAGGGTGGGAGGAGGAGAAGTCTGTGCCTTCTACATCTGGTCTGTCTATACTGGGCCTTCCTTCTTTTGCCAAAGTACCGAGAGTACTGACCAAAGAGCATTCCTCAATGTCAACAAATGAATGGCATGAAACCCTGGTAAGTTTCTGCATCTCCGAGGAAGGCAGCAAATAGAATGTTAGCAACCAAACCAGCATTTGCTGTGAATCGTTGAATCACAGCACTGCCCCTGGGAGGGAATCAGACATGTTCGCAGGTGACTCTCCCCTGTACAAGGAGAAAGTAAAAGCTCAGGATCACCATCAGGTCCCTATCTGTCTCCTGAGACAGTGCCGTGCTCTGCTGCTTGCTACTCTTGACTAACAGCCGTTCCTTTCCCCATGGGAAATCCTGTTATGTCGGGAACATTGCCAAATGGTCATTAGGGGAATCGATGAGGACTACTTATCATTTCTATACTGCTACTAGGCATAGGCAGTGCTTGACAGTCACAGAATGTATGAGACAGCCCAATGGGCTTAGAATCTCAGATGGACACAGGTGAGGGGAACACAGACAGGAAAAGAGACATAGTCCCATATTTTTTTTTACAGATGGGAAACTGAGGCGGAGAGGTTGTGACTTGCTCAAGGCCACGCAGTGAGTTCATGGCTAGGGTGGGATTTGAACACTGGCTTCCCAGGTCCAAGTCCAGCACTTAATCCACTACACACTGGCTCTCTAGACTGTGACTTGCCCAAGGCCACTGTAGCAGGGGGTGTCCCCCAGGGCCACACAAGGGTGTCTCTCAGGGGGGTTAGCTCACTGCCGGCTACAGTGTCCGCCTCGAGCCAAGGCAGAACCTGCTCCTTCCAGGCAGGGGGTACCTTCCTAGGACACCATCAGCACAGTCCAGAGGGTCTTTCCTTATAGTCCCTTATTGGGACTCATCCACTGTACCTGGGCTGCCAGCTCATCCACCTACACCCTGCAGGCCCATGTTTGTCTCTCCAGTCACCAGGAAGCATCACAACCACAACAACCCCCCAAAGCTCAAGCAGTTCTGTTCATTCCTGAAGGGGAGGTCCCAGTGGGTGGTGATGGGAGACTCCTCGTCATCCCACCAGGACCTCCCTTGCGTTGTCTCGCAAGGTACCATCTGGTTTCCCCTTTTGTTCAATGTGTATCTGAGGCTGCTGGGCGAGGTCTTATGGGAGTGAGGTGTCATCAGTATGCTGATGACCCCCAGCTCTACCTCTCTTTTTCATCCAACCCAGGTTCTGCGGAATCAGTACTTACCCAATGCCTGGTTGCTGTTGGGGTCAGGATGAAAGTGAGGTAGTTGGTATGTTCAGAATTGACCATGTATCCTTACTCTTGGTTTGCTGCCTCAAAGCCAGCATTTTGCCTCTCATTTCATGATGGGTGGAAACAAACATGAGGGGTTAGGAAGCTGCAGCAGACTTAGGGCCTATTTCGATGAGCATAAATGTGTATTTCCAAGCACCGGCAGCAGGATGCATGTGCAAATTAGGTACAGTTTTGATGACATCTGAAAGGCATTTTGAAGCTTTTCGGTGCACTGACAAGTGCTCTTTACTGACCTGGTTTTTGCAGCTCGGCAAAGCACACTTGTCATGCAACTTCCGGGAGGGAGAGAGGACCCATGGACACAGCGTGCTGAGCAGCAGGCTGCTTACCTGTTGCTGGCTGCCTGTGCGGAGAAGAGGTCGGAAGAGGTGGCGCAAGGAGCGGCGGCCAGCGGCAGAGCAGAGCAGGCAGCGAGGGCGGTGGGTCCCTCGCCACCACGATGAGGATCTCCTGCGTGGCGGCTGGGGGGTGGGACCGGAGCGGAGGAGGCAGCAGGTGCAGGCGCAGCGTGAGTGCGTGTGCGAGAGAGAGAGAGATGAGAGCATCATGGGCGTGAGTATGGGGATTGGGGGTGTGAGAGAGATGAAAGCGTGTGTGTAAGCTTGAATGGGTGCGTGTGTGTGTGTGAGTGAGTGAGAGAGAGAGAGAGATGAAAGTGTGTGACAGTGTAAGCTTGAATGGGTGTGTGTGAAAGAGAGGTAAGAGCATGTGTGAGAGTATGAATGGGTTTGAGGTGTGTGTGCAAGAGATAAAAGTGTGTGTTTAAGTTTGAATGGGTGTGTGTGTGTGTCTGAAAGAGAGAGTGTGAGTATGAATGGGGATTGAGGGGTGTGTTTGAGATGAAAGTGTGTGTGTAAGCTGGAATGGGTGTGTGTGTGTGTGTGTGAAAGAGAGAGGTGAAAGTGTGTGTGTGAGTTTGAATGGGGTGTGTGTGAGAGAGAGAGGTGAAAGTGTGTGTGAGTTTGAATGGGGGGGGTGAGACAGAGAGGTGAAAGTGTGTGTGTGAGTTTGAATGGGGTGTGTGTGAAAGAGAGAGGTGAAAGTGTG
>QEPC01014298.1:845413-862516 GCA_003113815.1 Sphenodon punctatus
TCAGAAGGGGAACACAACAAATGGACAAAGGCAGCTACAGAAGACATGGTAGCAGATGCCCTGACAAAACCTTTAGCAGGAGAGCGCCACCGAAAGCTACTAAGTAAAATGGGCATAGTAGGTTAACTTCTGTCTGTTGAGAAGGGGTGTTGGCATATGCAACATCCATAAATTAATGCCTGCTGTATTAAGAACAGTAATTGACTATAGAACCACCAGATGGCGCTGCTAAGTTTATGTGTACATGGAAGGGAGATGGGGGTTTTCAGTTGAATTCCTTTGTGTAACAACTTCTTCTTCCCTTCTCTCTCTTTGTCTCAGTCTCCATTTCTGTCTCACTACTAGTTAGATGCAACTAACGATCTGTGCCTGAGAAAGCTTAAGTAAAGTTCTGTTTTTAAACCTTCAGCTGCATTTGTCCTTACTGATTGCGAATCAGTTATTACTCTGCAACACTGGCCACATGGGCAGCTGCCCAGCCCCAGCCCATCCACTACCCTGCCCGACTTCGCTTTGCTATGCAGCAGGGCAGACAGGGAGCGGTGGCACACTACTTACCCCACTTTGGGGAAAGCTGCTACACACCACACCCCTGGCCTTTTCCTGAGGATGCAGGGCATAGCCGCCAGCTTCCCACCCTGCCAAGCTGCGGGGTGAGCGTCTGGCAGCCACCGGGCAGACGATGCACTGCATTGCACGGCAAGGCTGCCTAAACTGCGGTAACGTCTCATGTGGCTGCACCCATTGTACGCATCAAAGAAGCCAGACAGTCTCCCATGCCCACCCCCACCTCAGCTGCAGTTGGGAGGCAGGAGAACATGAACGGTAGAGTTCATGTGGGAAGAGGCTGATTCAGAAATACTATAGCACATTTGAATTCTATCTCTTATTTTATATTGTTGTATTTCGGCTGTGAGCCGCCATGAGCTGCCGTGTGGGCAGGAGGGAGCAGGGTAAATATCTTGAAATAAATAAATATCGACTGACCACGCTGATAATGCTGCATTGCTCAGACCAGCCTCTCCCATCCCTGTTCTTCTTCTCTTACACCTAGACTCCCTGTGAACACTGACCTCTCTCTCTTTACATCCCCTGATCCATGGTGACACCTCAAGACTTAACTCCCGGCCTGCTTGCCTGCAAGGGTATTGCTGATGGGCAATTCTGCAGCAGGCAGAACAAAACGTTGCCCTGGCTACAGCAGGTTGGGTCAGTTTCCAGCAGCCCCCAAACATCTTAGTTCAGTATCCAAGTCAAGGTACAATTCAGACAGACATTTTGGTATCTGGAAAATGCAGGCATTAGGAGGCGAGAATCCTTATTTTTAAACATTTATATAGAACTTTCAGCCTTCCTCTAAACTCCAAGGAACAAGGGGGGAAACAGGAAAATCCTTAAGATCTTGAGATTCTCAGTAACATCATTTCACTCTGGAGAGGAAGGGATGGGGACATAATTCAAAGGGTCCGTAGCACAGCAAACAGCAGTAAGAGAGCAATACTATTTTGCCCTTTCAGAAATACACAACACATACAGAGCAAGCACAATTGAATTTGAGAGGCAGAAGGGATGCTTCAGACTGCAGGCGGGAGGCACGCTGCTGCAGAAAAATAAAGAAATCAGCAAGTCATTTTTTGGGGATTGAGTGGATGGGTTCAAGTTCTGACTGTTTTTTCCACTGTACTAGGTCAGCCCAACCACTCTCATGCAAACCTCATTGCGATCGTCCAAGCAGTGAAGGAAGTGTACTCTCTCTCCTCTCCCAGAAGGCTCAAGAGTCCTCCTTTTGCCACTTGGAAGATCACAAGGCACCCAGCTTGGTCACTGGCAATCGCCCACCCATCTATTATATTACTCACCCCCACGTTTTTTTTTCTTTTTACATGTGAACATACATGCAACTCCCCCTCCACACACACACACACACACACACACACACACTCTGGGGTAGGTAACGTGCTATCTTTTTTCACACTTTGGACCTTTTTAGACAAGATGATGTTTCTCCTGGACTTCTGAGTCTGAGAGAAACTAACATGTTAGGGGCATGCAATTCGTTTTTGTAATTATGATAACGAAAATGAAAATGTGTTTTACTTCTCAGTACTGTAATAACAAAAATAAGAAATAATAATAATGAAAACAAAAACAAATTTTCATTTTTGAAATAATGAGAAAACACTGAAAAACGTATTTCTGGCTATACCTTTTTTGTTTCTTATTCAATTCTGATGAAACCTGGGTCGGTTGTACCTCCAACAGAGTGCACTATGTGCACCAAATTTAGCAAAGATTGGATAAAGGGAACCGATTTTATAAGCAATTGAACATTGTGATTTTAAGAAATGCTTCATACATCTTCTTTATCTTCCACCCAATTTGCATGAACCTGGGAAGATTATGTCTCTCCCTAAGATTACCAATTCTGACAAATTTCAGAAAGCTTGGATAAAGAGTCCTGATGTTATAAGCCATTAACTTGAAAATGCATTTCCGGCTGTAACATTTTTATTTTCCATCCTGTTTACAAGCCACTTGGCAGGAATGTATCCTACAGCTTCCCTGTCATCTCTGCCGAATTACAGGAAAATTTGATAAAGGTCCCCAATTTTATAAGCAATTGAAGTTGTCCCCTTGAAGACCATTATTCAGATAAACAGCAGCACATGCAGTGCCAGTCAGAAGCAGTCACCTGGCATGGCAGGGGGAGGGAGGGAGGATGGAGAGCAACCCAACAGACTGACAGACACATTCACTGGCCAATTACTGCATGCTTCCAGCGTTACAGGACCAATCGGTGGTGGCTTCGAGGCAGCATAGGGGGCGGCCCTGAGGCGGGCATAGAAGGGACATAACTGGGACTTTGGGGAAAGCATCCCAGCAATCAGGAGACATAGTTTACACATCCAGGTTGGCCAGTTATCATCACAATCACATCCTGCAGCACTGTCACAGAGGACATAAGAGAATCTCTATTGGCTCTTTCCTAAACAGATGCTTCCAACTTCCCAGTAAGAGCTGGGGGACAGAAGTTAAGGTGGTCACAGAACAGAGTGAGGATATTTGGTTGACATTTCTGCTGGCCAACTGGCATCACAAACCGATCTTATTCCACAGTGACACGTAAGAGAATCCCTAGCATAGGCTCATTCTCTACATATGCTGTGCAGGCTTATAAAATTGGGACCCTTTATCACATATTTCTGATATTTGGCAGAGATGATACTGATGGTGTGAGATATAGCCTTGCCAAATGTCATGCACACTGGTCAGACTACAAAGTTGTTACAGTCAGACATACATTTATAAGTTAATTACTTATACCACCAGAACCCATGATCCAATCCTTCTGAAATTTGGTATAGATTAGATAGTAAACGTGGGAGAGGTATAAACTTGCCAAGTTTCATTGACATTAGATGGGAGACAAAGAAGTTACAGCCAGTAATGTATATACAGATCTTTGCAAAATAACGTAATTTAACTGCTTATAAAATTGTATTCCTTTATCCAATCTTTCTGAAAATTGGTACATAATGCATTCTATTCGAGGTATAATCTATCCAAGTGTCATCCAAGTATAATGAAAAAAAACAACACAACATTACAGCCAAAAATGTGTTTTCCATTAAAACTAACGGAAATCGAAAATGAAAGCAAAAACGAAAATGAAATTTTGATATTTACAAAAAATATATATTTAAATAATGAAAACAAAAAACAATTAACAACAACATAGGTCCCTGGTGGACACCTCTATCATGCGTTCAGGGCATGGTGGTGGTGGTGGTAGATGTTCACCCCCGCTACCAAAAGGCAGCTAGACACCACTGGAAGCAGCCGGTGCTGGGGAACTCACACATGCTTGGAGATCTGGACTTGTAAAACTCCAATATTGAGGTTTTACAAGTCCAAATCTCCAAGCATGTGCAAGTTCCCCGGCACCCGCTGTTTCCAATGGTGCCCAGCCAATGGGTGAACGTTTAACTCTCCTCTTCCCCTGTGGGTCTGGTTCTTCCAGACTCATAAGTCCGGGAGAAATGCCATCTCATGCGTTATCTGAGATGCTTGGCTGTCCGGTCTTCCTCATGTGGTCAGGACCCTTTATCCTCATGTGGTCAGGGTCTAACTGACTGAGACATGAAGGGATGGGAAGGAATTTCCCCAGGTCATAGTGTCTGGTGACTCAAGGAGGTTTCACCTTTCCTTGTAGCCTGGGGCATGGTTGCCTGTTAGTGTCGAACCAAACTAGCTCCCAGCCATAGTATTGCCCTGTCTCTAATCTTCCCTTTTTAGGGAAGGTTATGGAATGGGTGGTTGCCCGACAGCTCCAGGTTCATCTCAACGCCATCAGATTCCTGGAACCATTTCTGCCAGGCTTTCATCCTGGGTATGGCACAGCGACTGCGCTTGTGGTCTTGGTCGATGTACTGCACCTGGAGATTGACAAGGGAAATTGCACTCTCTTCATCTTGTTAGATCTTTCAGCGGCCTGCGACACAGTTGAGCATGAGGTATCGTTGACACTTCTGCGGGATCTGACGGGCGTGTGCAGGACTGCTTGAGTGGTTCTGTTTGTTCCCATCAGGGAGGTCTCAGTAGGTGATGATTGACAGCTGCTCGTCCTCCCGAGACCTCTTTTGGGGATTCCTGCAGGGTTCCATGTAATCTCCTATCCTGTTCAACATGTATCTGAGGCTGCTGGGCAAGTTCATTTGGAGGGTTGGAGTGAAGTGTCATCAATACACCCAGCTCTACCTCTCTTTTTCATCTGACGCAGATCCTGCAGTCCCAGTGCCTTACCTTGTGCCTGGCTGCCATCAGGGACTGGATGTGGGTGAGCCAATTGAAGCTGAATCCAGACAAGACTGAAATGATGATGGTTGGCCAGCTCTGTAACTTGGAGGGAATTGGGACTCCTGTTGCAGATGGGGTCCGGCCCCCTTGGGTCACTCAGGTTCACAGCCTTGGAGTGCTTCTGGACCCCTTGCTATGCCTGGATAACCAGGCTGTGGTGGTGGCTAGGAGTGTTTTTCATCAACTTCATCTGGTGAGGAGGCTGTGGCCTTTTCTTTCTGCAATACATCCCTTAGTCTAATGAATTACCATTATCAGATTTAGGATTTTATATGGGACTCCTAGGGTGGAAATGGCCTGTCACATGCAAGGGGTCACACTAAGACACCTGGGAATTTCCTCTGACCTTGGACTATATGATAGCAACTGCATGTCCCATTTCATGTTTACTCTTGATTTTAAATCAGCTGCGTGTTGCGGGAGGTCCTGACTAGGGCTGAAGCTAAATTGTCACTTGCAGGTAATTCTGCAATTTTGGAAACTGGTATTTGATTCCTGGACATTTCCCAGTAACCGATATGGACGGTTCAACTTCCTGAAATAGCAGGAAATACCATCATAATTTACTGACTTTCCATTTATCATCCTGTTACCATTACCATCTTAATGAGTTACTGATTTGCCACATTACCAAGTTTCCAGTTTACTTTTGAGTTTCCATCCATAAGAAGTGAAATACAGACTAAACCAGAGTAACAGAGCTGATGATAGGCTGAATAAACCCAGCCCAGCCCATAGAGACCACAGACAGAAATGATGGTATTACATTGAGATAGAAACTGATGGAAAAGCAGCTAACAATAACCTGGAAAACCAAACAGGAGGTTGATGGATACTGTTTGGTTCCCAATTCAATGGAGACAGGAACAGTTACCGCAATTTTGCTGAGAATTTGCAGAGATAGACATTTAATCTCTAATCCTGACCCATAATTTTTGTTGGTTCCATATTCTCTAAAAGTAAGTTACAAAGCACAAAGAGACGATCATCCTGATCTTGAAAATGCTGCCCTGGTGCAAAGCTCCATTTAAGAAAATGGGCTTTGTGAGAGAATAGCACCTTAAGAATATGACCCTAAAAGGTTGCTTGGAGCAGTATGAATGGCCTCAGAAACACCTCTGTAGTGGTCACAGTGAACAGCCATGTTAATTGTGCAGCGGGCCTTGGGGCAATTGGGGCAGGGGAAATGATGCATGGGTGCATTGCCCCTATGCATTCCACCCCACTGTTTCAGTGCAACTCTCAGTGGAGCCCTGCATAATGGACCAAGCCCAATATGACCAAATAGACCCAGATATCAAACCTCACCTTAATATTAAAGATATGGCTGTCACATTGCAGTCAATGCAACTAGATTGATTGCTTTGCTGAGTTGGTTTCATTGCCTTGAAAGTAACAACATAGGGTATTTTCAGACGCGACAGGGCCTGTATTGGCCCCGTCACAGAATCACCTTTTGATCCCCCGCCGGGATCAAACCAGCACGTCCAACAGACGTGCTGTCTGATCCCGGCGGGGAATCGGGGAGGGGGCAGGACCACGCGGTGCAACGTGTGGCCGCACGGCCCCGCCCGCCCCACGCTCCCTCGCCGCCCGCCCTCTGGGGAGACGGGCGGACGCTGCGGCCAATGCAATCGCAGTGCCTGCCCGAATTGACCACGGCCCAGAATCCTGCCGCGGATTCCGGGCTGTGGTAGCCATCCAGATGGGACGGGACCCTTCATCACGGCAGGGAATCGCATTCACCACGTGATCAGGGCCGGCCCCGTCAGTTCCGCTAATCACGTGGTGACTGTGGGTACTTTCAGACATGACGCTAACCACCCTTGGTGGTTATTTATGCATGTTGCAGGGCTGCATAGGGCACCAATACAGCCCTGCAACATNGGGCTGCATAGGGCACCAATACAGCCCTGCAACATGCATAAATAACCACCAAGGGTGGTTAAAGGGTGGTTAGCGTCATGTCTGAAAGTACCCTGTGATTCCCCGCCGTGATTGACGGGGGTGAACATCTGGGGGGGACTTCTGTTCCCCCCATCAGATGTTACGGTCCCTTGCTCACCATTATGGGTATTCAGTGTGGTTGAGCGTGGGATCGTAACGTCTGAAAATACCCATAGTGTTGGTTTTCTTAAAGCAGTGGGTGCTACTCTGTTTCCAAGCACTTCCAATTCATCACCTGGCAGATGGGCCAAAGATGGGAGTTTGGATTAATTAAAATTAAAGAATTTCCCTACAATTTCCCCTGCCCTCAAAACCTCATTGTATTATGGAATTTTCCATTTTAACAGTCTGTTTCTTTATCCTCCCATGACATTTCAGACACATCCTTACATAAGGGCTATCAAAACTGATCCTCTTGTCTTTGTTTGGATTTGGTTTCCATGAACTCTGGAAGGGTTGCCCCAGGTCTAATTTATTAGGCCATCTTTTCTAATTACAAGTTTATTGTTGGTAATAAATATATATATTATTTTGAACTCAGAAAGCGGATGGTTTCCCCACCTCACCACCTCCTAGTATCAGGGATCAATTATGTTGACAAAATGAACACTATTCTTAATCAGTTTTATCTAGTTCCTCATCCTGCACTTTGGAGGAGCGCCTGCTACATTGTAGAATTAATTAACTGGATTAATTTAGTCAACTGTAAATTATGCTGCTTCTCTCAGATCTCAATCCTTTATTTCTAGATTCTCTTCTTGGAGAGCAGTCCTCAAACTAAAGACTACTCTCCTAAGTGGTGCTTGAACTGAATCTTGTAGACCTCGGCAGAAGTGAAGTGGCACAAAACCAGTCTTCTAAGCAGCATGCTCCGTTAATTGCTTGTTTGCAATTAAACTCAGACTTGTGGTCAATCAAGAGACAGTGGGCATTACACACACCTTAAAGTTCTGTATTTTTCAATCTTCTGGGTTTATAAGTTCACAAGTAAGTTCCGGATATCTATCTATCTATCTATCTAACACACACACACACACACACACACACACACACACCTGCCCTGCCCTGCGGCAGTTCCTGGATGCATTCTTCACACACACACTGCCCCGAGGCAGCCTAAAGTAGCCGCAGCTGTAGTCGTGACGGGCTGCCATGGAAACCAAGAGACCACAGCTGCCTGGAGCAAAGCAGTTTACCAGGAGAACTTTTTACACACAAAAGTTCGGGGAGAAGTTCTACACAGATGTTCAAAGATCCGGATGTTTAAGATCTGGGTGAGTGATTCAGACACACAGAAAGTTCAGGATGTAACAGCAAACATGCAGGAGGAATGTGTGTGTGAAAACACCCAATACAAACCATCCCAGAACTTGCTAGAGGCTCTAAAATTTGGAATTAAAAAATTAAATAACTGACGTTTAAGTTGGATTTAGAAAAAATGTGCCATGTACAGCAGGGGTGGCCTTGGGGCCAGATGTAGCCCACAGCTGGTTTTAATGTGGCTCCTTGCTATTCCCAGCCTGAATCAGTTCCTACCCTCAAGCACTGAAAAACTGATCCCAGGGCAAGGAAGGAAAGATGAGGGCATGTACACAAAGATAAGGGACAGCTCCATGATCTGGACCCTACACCTCAAAATAACCTGCACCCTCAATTTCTGTGCATCCCTCAGGACTAGTACTGATTTTCAAGTGGCCCTTGTAGGGGAAAGGTTTCCCACCCCTGACGGGGTACACTGCAATATAAAGGAAAGACAAGTAAGAAGGGCTATAGTTACAAAGGAGTTCAACGAAATGAGGTACTAAATCCCACTGCAATTCAGTTGGAGTTAGAAACCTTTAGAACATCTCACCCTAAAAGCATAAGAACATAACCAATGCCATACTGGGTCAGACCAATTGTCCATATAGCCCAGCATCCTGTCACGGTGGGTGAAACCAGACAGAATGCTCACTCCACTTTAACACCACTTCAACATTTCTTATGCATGTTGCAGGGCAGCATGGGGCATCAATACAGCCCTGCAACATGCATAAGAATATTAAAGTGGCGTTAGTCTTACGTCTTTTTATTTTACCCCCCGAGTGACCAACGTTGGTTGCTTCAGAGAAGTACACAACAGGTCAAAGTAACATGATCCACTTCCTGTTATTCACTACTAGCCCCATGTCAGAGGTCTCCTCCTCTGACCAGCTTGACTAATGGCCATTTAAGGACACATCTGCCAATAACTTATCCAGTCCTTTTGAACGCAGCTGTACTCCTGGCTTTCACAACATATTCTGGCAACAAGTTGCACAGGTTGTGTACTGAGTGACAAAATACTCCTCTTTGCTTGTTTGCTGCCAGTTAATTTCATCACGGGGGGGTGGCCCCTAGTCTTAGTATTATGAAAAGGGGTAAATAATTACTCCCTATTTACTTGCTCTGCACTGCACAATGTTTTGTAAACCTCTATCATATCCTCTCCTCAAGCCATCTCTTTTCTGACACAACACAATAAGAAACATGCACAATGTCCACAGTTCTTTAAATAAAATGTGAGAGTCCATATTCCTGGTTTGCAGCTTTTCTCTCTTGACTAGCTCTAAATAAAATATATTCCAAGTTAGAAAACTTAAAGACAGCTTGGAGTGGGGTGGGTTCTTATGGGGATTCTACGGCTTGGTTCTTAGCAAGTTGTCAATGAGTTAAAATGTAGAACCTACATGAATTCTGAGCATTAAATTTTTGACAGTAGACTTTCTGCCTCATTTGACTCAGGTTTATTAGATTTTAGTCCATGCTCAAAGTATAAAAGTATATTTTCTATGTCATAACACCAAAGGTTTTGTGTGTGCTTTTACACTGAGTTAATACGCAATGTTAATACCTATGTTTCAGGGAAGCGTTGCGTCCTTGCTTCCTTTCAATTTCCAGCGGGTGATGGAAGAGAATAAATTCAAGATCAGAAACTAAATAGCAAAGAAGTGATGACTAATGTGAAAATCTCATGGAAGAAGGAATAAATTAGCCAAGCAACTGCTAATGCAATATGGATATCCTCAGTCATCACCTGTCATTTATAAACACACTCTAGCGACCAAAGGGGATAAATCCATTCACTGCAATTATACATTGTTACTCACACTTTAAAAATATCTTTATGGATGGGCCCCATCTCTTTCCCCTTGCCTTGGGCTCTAACCATGCTTTAGCAAAGTCAGGGAGGGCTTTGCCGCTGACTCAATGGGAAAAAGAGCAAATCCCTTAATTTCGTCTTTAAAAAGCTCTTTGGCCTGATTCCACAAGTTACTGAGTGCTTTCTGTGTGGTGATGAGCGCCCTCATCTCTCAACAACCTAAATAGATGCTTAATCCCTTGCCGGGTCTGACCGTAGAGTTTCATTAATGGGAAGCTGTATATCAGCGTATGGTCAGTCCCACTGACTGTTAAATGTCAGTTCCTATTTCCAACACAGTCACTGGGTTTGAAGGTCTAACCCCTTCATTTTATGTACCCCATCTTGGCCCCCAAGTCTCAGCAAAATGCAGATGTGATTGGTTGTTTGGAATGCTATTTTACTGAAATACATTTTGTCATGTTCAACCTGGCCTGATGCTTTTTGTGGGACTATCTACAAAAGGAAAACTAGTTTTTACTTAGGTTTGTGAGCTTTCCCCCTCTGCATTTTAACACTGTTCATAATGGCTTCTGTTCGGGAGCTGCCGGAACATGGACACTTTCCTGAATCAGGCAGAACAAACAATGGGCACCAGAGAACACTCTGAACATTCTCTCTGTCCCTCCAACAACCTGCCATCCCCACCTTCAGCATGTTTGCTGGTGCTCTAGCTATGCACTGTGTCGTACAGGAGAATAGAAGCTGACAGAGAGGAGCAAGACCCCAGTTCACTTGGTCAGTATTCTGTCTTGGACAGTGACCAGCACCCAGTGCTGGGACAAGAAACCATGGAGTGGGCAGCTGTGGGAGCCTGTATATTCAAAGGAAGTCTCCTCCTCCTCTGCCCAATAATCAAGTGTTGAGTTATGCCCTGAAAGAGGATAATTGATCATCTTACCCAAGCCTCTTCCCTTAGTTCTGTTCTGCACATTTCAAATTCCAGAGGAGAATATCTACACACACACACACACACACACAGATATATCCAGATTCAGCCACTGAAGGCAGTGGACGTGGATCCCGACCCCCCTGTGCGCAGCACGCATGCAGATTCTGCACAGCTTCTGTGTGCTGCACAGTCCCTGCAATGCACAGCACACATGGCACACGGCTTGGGATCAGCCCCAGTGACGGCTGGTGGACTTTTAGGTTGGTGAGGCAGAGGGCAAGCTTCTAGAAAGGTCACATGTTACTAGGCAAAAAACCTTAGGTTTAAGAACCTCATTAAGGCGGCATTCCAAATTATACTCAAATGTTTACATACCAGTAAAATGTATGTTAAGGCAACTTTATTAAATATCAGACCAATCTATACATTTTTCTTTTCTCATTCATTAATAAAAAATTGTATGACTTGTCTTAAAAAGGCCGCACACTCAGAGGTGCTCTCACCTCTCTCACACACACATTCTAACTGATCACACACACAATCATTCAGACATAGTTCACACATGCTCTCACCCCTCACCCATTCATTCAGATTGATAAATCATACATTTCAGGGCATGCAGTGTCACCAACATGCTGATCACACTCAGCTCTACCTCTCTTTTTCCATCGATCCAGGCCATGCAGTCTCCTTATTTTCCCAGTGCCTGTCGGCTGTGGGGGCTTGGATGAGGTTGAGCCATCTGCAGCTGAATCCTAACAAGACGGAGGTGATGTTGGTGGGTGAGGGCCTGGGGGGCCTGGGAGTGGTTGAATCTCCTCTTGAGGGGAGGGGTCTGGGTGTGCTCGCAGATCTCGCAGGTACAGTGTCTGTGTGTGTTCCTCAATTCGTGGCTCAGCCTGGAATCTCAGGTTGTGGCCGTGGCGGGGAGTGCGTTTTGGCAGTTATGTCTTGTCCGGCGGCTTCAACCGTATCTCTCAGACTGACCTCGGCACTGTCATCCATGCCTTCATCACCTATAGGCTGGATTACTGCAACACGCTCTACGTGGGGCTGCCCGAGAAGCTGTTCTGGAGGCTGCAGCTGGGGCAGAATGCCGCGACCCGTCTCCTTACTGGGGCGGGCCGCAGGGAGCACATGACACCTGTGCTCCGGGCTCTGCACTGGCTGCCTATAAAGCACTGGGTCAGGTTGAAGGTGCTGGTTTTGACCTTTAAAAATCTTCACGGCCTGGGCCCTGTCTATCTGCAGGACCGCCTCACTCCCCATGTGCCCATGCGACCCCTGAGATAATCTGTGGGGGCCTTTTTGGAGGTTCCCCAGGCGAGACGGGTGGCCACTGATGTGAGATCTTTTTTGGTGGCTGCCCCCGTGCTGTGGAGGCTCGGTTGGCCCCCATCCTCTTCTCATTTTGACGTTTGTGTAAGACCTTGCTGTTCCGTCAGGCTTTTGGCGAGGAGGGTAGGGGGGGTAAGGTTTGGGGGAGGGGGAGTTTTAACATTTGTTGATTTGTTGATTTGTTTTTAGATGTTTGATTGTGAAATCTTTTGTGTTGTTTGCCACCCTGAGCTGCCTTTTGGCAGGAGGGGCGAGATATAAGTTTTAAATAAATACATTTTTAAAAATCTAAGACTTTTTTCTTAATTTTTTACTGCATACAAAACCACCAGCACATACTAGACACTTCCCTTACATTGTACAAGCGATTACATCAAATGTACATGGGGAGTGAAATCTAGAATGCTGATCAACACTTTTGGTCACCAGCCGGAAGTGTTTGCTCCAGAAACTCACATTGAACAGTATAGACACTGTTTAAAGAATGTCTGCAACTGCCTTAACTATAGAGCCATGACCAAGGGAGGAGAATAAAAAAGGCTTCAAGCACTTTTTAAAGGAGAGGAGGGAGGAACAGAGATGTACATCTGGACGCAGTGAGTTCCACATTGCCCACATAGGAAAGGCCTAATCACCCACCAACTTAAGGCACAATGGTTGAATCCCCAAACAGCTGATAGTTACTGAGCACCGATAGCCATCAGGATGTGACTTCAGGAGCAGGTCTTCAATACAGACCTTGAGAAGACCTCACAGGAATTGTGTGAGGTGCTTTAAACTCCTGAAGTCTCTTTGCAAGGGTCCACTTCCCAACCCTGTTGCCAGGACGGCCTTTATAGATATGCGATGGAGCATGACTGTAGCACATGGAAGGGTTGGTTGGTCTAAAATCCTGGTCTCAGGCAGGCTTGTCACTTTATGTTAGTTATCACCCTAGCACAGGGTGGGGAATCTTTTCCCTCCAAGGGGCCTGTTAGGAACATCTATACAAGCTCTAAGGTACAGCGTGCATGTTAGCCATGGGAGTGCTTAAGGGTGGCATACAGTTAGGTAAGTGTCCCGATCATGGATCTGTCCCCTGCCCTTGTCTCAGCTCCCTTATACACTGAGCTCAGTCTTTCTGTGCTTCCGGGGGAGGGGGGGGGGACTGGATCCAGGGGGCAGATCTAGAAAAAGCAAAGGCGCCAAATGAAAAACTAGCCATGGGCTGCTCTGAAAGAATGAGAGAGCAGCGATGGGGGCATGCACACAAGGAAAGGGGTCAGCTTGATGGCACAGATCCATCATCTAAACCTTCTCCTTCCTGAGCTAACTCCCCTAAGCTCCACCATTGCTAGAAGAAGGGGGCCAGGCAAACAGGGGAAGGGAGATAAAGGAGCCCAAAAAGGGGGTGGGTTAGAAGGGACAGAAATGGGAGTAAAAAAGAGAGATGAGGTTAGACGGGAGCGTAAGGGGAAAGGAGATCCCAAAGAAGTAGGAAAGGGGAGCACTCAAACAGGAGGGAGGAGATTAGAAGAGAAAGGGAGCCCACACCGGGGGGGGGGGGGAGCACAACTGGGAGGGGAGAGATTATTTATTTATTTATTTTCATCAATTTATATCCTGCCCCTCCTGCAAACAGCTCGGGGCGGCTAACAAATCTAAAATATAAGTATAAAAATATATAAAAACATTCATAAAAACACACCAAAAAACAGGCCAGGATAATATAAAAATACAATAAATGGGGTGACGGGGGATAAAAAAAAACCTAACCCACCCACCCCTCCCCAAAGGCCTGGGCGAACAGCCAGGTCTTGCAAATTCACCAGAATGTTAAAAGGCTTGGGGCCAGGTGAGCTTCCTCTGGGAGCGAATTCCAGAGGAGCGGCCCAGCCACCGAGAATGCCGTCTCCATTGTGGCCCCACGGGGGACCTCCAGGAAGGCACCCCCGGCAGACCGGAGGAGCCGCTCTGGGGCGTGGAGGGCGAGGCGGTCCCTGAGATATGAGGGGCCCAGACCGTGAAGGGCCTTATATATTAACACCAACACCTTGAACCTGGCTCAGCACGCTATTGGCAGCCAGTGCAGAGCCCGGAGCACAGGTGTTATATGCTCCCGATGGCCCGTCCCCGACAGAAGACGGGTCGCCGCATTCTGCACTAGCTGCAGCCTCCGAACCAGGAACAAGGTAGCCCCACGTAGAGCGCATTGCAGTAGTCCAGCCTTGAGGTGACGAAGGCATGGACGAGGCAGGCCAGGTCTGGGCCGGAGATGTACGGAGCAGCCTTCACACCAGATATAACTGACAGAAGGCGGCCTTCATCACCGCCTCCACCTGTTGATCCAGGTGGAGATCCGCATCCAGAATCACCCCCAAACTCCGAACCTGCTGAGCTATAGGAGGGCGAACCCCCCCAACCAAGGGGGCCGACACCTCCCTCGCTCTCCCCACCAACGTCACCAATGTATTATCAGGGTTGAGCTTCAGTCTGCTCTGCCACATCCATTCCACCACGGCCTCCAAACACTGGGATAGCAACGAGGCAGCAGGGTCTGGGTCGGTTGAAAAAGAGAGGTACAGCTGAGTATTGTCAGCATATTGGTGACACCGCACCTCGAACCCTCTCACGACCTCCTCCAAGGGCTGCATGTACACATTAAATAACAATGGACACAGAATGGAACCCTGCGGAATGCCGCAGGATAAAACGCGGGGGCAAGATGTTTCAGCTCCAACACCACCCGCTTGCTTCTCCCCGAGAGGAATGAGCAGAACCATTCAAGAACAGTCCCATCCAGACCCCCCAGGGCACGCACCCGTCTCAACAGCAGCCCATGGTCAACGGTGTCAAAGCGGCCGAGAAATCTAGCAGGATGAGAAATGTCGAACATCCTGCATCCATCTCCTGGCGGAGATCGTCGACCAAGGCAACCAATGCCATCTCAGTGCCATAGCCAAGGCAGAACCCAGATTGAAAAGGGTCACGGAAGCTGATGATATCTAGATGTTCCTGGAGCTGAATCGCCACCTCCCGCTCAATAACCTTCCCTAAAAAGAGAAGGTTAGAGACAGGTCGGTAGCTGGCGAGTGCGTCCATGTCCAGTGATGGTTTTTTCAGCAGGGGGCGCACCACAGCCTCCTTGAGACTAGGCGACAGCCTCCCCTGCTACAAGGACGCGTTAACCACCCTCGCCAGCACTGTCCCCAACGTCTCCCTGGAGGCTTTCACCAACCAGGACGGTCACGGATCAAGCTCACAAGTGGTGGCTCTCACAGACCCCAAGACCTCCACCGCATTGGCTGGCGTCACTTCCTGAAACTCTCCCCACAAATTTGGACCGGACGGGGTCTCCACCACCTTACGCTCTCCACCTACTGCCCCTAATCCAGTGTCAAAGTTGCTCTGAATCCGAGTGATCTTGTCTGCGGATGAGAAAGAGGAAAGGGAGTCCAAGCAGGAGGGAGGGGTTAAAGGAGGGGGAAGGGGAGTACAAATGGGAGAAGAGGGCTTAGAAGTGAGAGAAAGGGGAAAGGGAGCCCAAATGGGAGGAGACGAGGAAGGGAGGGAAAGCCCAAACAGGGAGAAGATAAGAGGCTCACCCACTAGGGGTGGGACACCAGGGAGAATACCGGATACTGGATTTACTGGTATCAGATCTCCCCAGTAATGGATTTACCGGTATCGGCATACCGTATCTTTAACATTCGGCATTTTACCGGTTTTTTTACATTGCGGCCGTTTATCTCAATGGCTGCAATGTAAAAAAAAAAGGGTAAAGCGCCCAATGTTAAAGATCTGGTATGCCGGTACAGGTAAATATCAGATTTATCGGATTCATCTGATACACCCAAATACCAGCAATACCAGTTCTCGGGAGAACCGGAATTCCCACCCCTATCACCCACCCATGCTTCTAGCTACAGTCTTGAACCCCTCAGCTCCACTATGATTGGCTGTTGAAGGAAGGCATGGCTCTAGGCCCCTCCTGCTGCTGTTCTATACTGTTATTGGTTGGGTTTGCTGGTTCCATTGCCCCTCCAGCCAGGCTGATTGGCTGGGGGACTCAACTGAAGACTACAGAATCTCCCTGAGCCCCTGCTTCCCACACCTCCCCTTTGGTGAGGCAGATTGTAGGAGAACTTTGCAATTTGTGGGGCATAGTGCTTTTCAGAAGTTTTTGTATATTTTGACCATGCTGATTCTGAATTCAAGTGATGCCACCTTGTCACCTTTGGGGAATTTCATAGTTTTGAGATGGTGTCCATGGCAGCTGCCGGAATAAGTAAATAGACTTAATTTTGCTTCTACAAGGACTAGGACAATAATTGATGTGTGTAAGTGTAGGCTTGGGGCACACGGAGTTTAGTTCTGCAACCTCCAAACATATGAAGTCACTCATTAAACAAGAATGAAATATAGTTGGTAAGGGAAATGATTAAACATCATGCTTCAATGAGGTATCAAAAAAACGTTAATAATGGTACGTTGAAGAGAATGTCGCTATTGGCAAATACACACAATTGGTGGTATGAGACACCCAAAATAAGTAATTAATCAAAGATAATTACAATGAAGCAAGAGAAACAATGATATTTACAGTTGTTGTTACAGAAGCAATCAGGGGCGGATTGGCCATTGAATGCACCGGGAGGATTCCCGGTGGGCCGCTGGGGGCCGGTCATGCTGTCTTTTTAAAAATTATTCTTAACAAACAAACCAAAAAAATTGTTGGTCCTGACCCCTGTAGGGTTGGGTTGTGTTGGAGGGGAGGGGGAGGGCTTACCTGACTCTCCCTCCTAGTAGCGCTGAAGCAGCAGCGGGGACAGCGATCGGGCTGGGAGATAAGGCTGTTTGTTTACAAACAGCTCCTGCCCATGTGCTGATCAGAAGGTTGCTACCTTGTAAAGAAGGTTCTTCGAGATGG